>CAXAMN010022417.1:731729-757239 GCA_963970005.1 Durusdinium trenchii | reverse complement strand
TGATGATGATGATGATGATGATGATGATGATGATGATGATGATGATGCTGGTGGTGGCGGTGGTGGTGGTGGTGGTGATGGTGACGGTGATGATGATGATGATGATGGTGGTGGTGGTGGTGGTGATGGTGATGGTGGCGGTGGTGATGATGATGATGATGGTGGTGGTGGTGGTGATGGTGATGGTGATGGTGACGGTGATGATGATGATGATGAGGGCCACGCGCTGTTCAAATGCGGCGACGAGCCTTGCTGCGCTGCCGCAGGCTTCTTGCCACACCTCATCCTGCGCTCCAGTGCCTTTTCACCACCCTCCTGGACGGCGTCCGCTGTTTGGCGCTGTGGCTGCTGGCGCTTGTCACTTGAGTGGGCGGTTTGGCACTTGTGCGCGGGGCGGGGGAGTGATCTAGTACCTGAACTACCTTTCTTCTTGTTCTTCGTAAGGAAGCTCATATATACAGCACACCTGGGTCCCAATTCCAAGGCACTCATTTGCCCTTTTCAGTTTTGTTTCTTCTTCTCGAATGACTTCGTTCACTTGAAGCGTTCGCGCCAAAGAGTGGTGGCCCGAGGGTTCCAACTCCGCCATCAGAGGACGAGCCATCTAGGTCCACTTCTTAAAGAAGGCCTTGTCAAGCCTGTCTGATGTAGGTCCACTTACTCTCACTCTCTCACTCACTCACTCACTCACTCACCCACTCACCCGCTCACCCACACCCACTCACCCACTCACCCGCTCACCCACTCATGCACTCACCCACTCACGCACTCACGCACTCCCGCACTCACTCGCTCGCTCGCTCGCTCACTCGCTCACTCACTCACTCTCTCTCTCTCACACTCACACTCACACTCACAATCGCAATCACAATCACAATCACAATCGCACTCCCTCACTCACTCACTTACTCACTCAACCTCTCTCTCTCTCTCTCTCATTCTCATTCCCATGCTCGTTGTCATGTCTGAATCTCACTCTCACTTTCAGTCTCAGCTTCAGCTTCACTCTCGCCCTCATTCTTTTTCACTCTCACTCTCAGTCTCACTCTCAAGTCTCACTCTCAGTCTCACTACTCTCACTGCTCTCCACGCTCACTCTCATGAGCTTTCACTCACACTCGCACTCACTCTCGCTCTCTCACTCTTACACTCACACTCGCTCGCACTCACTCACACTCCACACCCACACTCACACTCACACTCGCACTCACTCTCACTGGCACTCACACTCACACCACCACCCACCACCGCCACCACCACCACCATCACCACAATCTCCACCTTCATCGCCGCCATCGCTTTGTGGACCCCCAACGCGTCTAGATCCCTAGACTCTCTGCTGCTACACCTCTAAACCTCACACGCACTGTTTGGGGTTTCTTACCGGAATGTTTTTTAGGAACTCAATGGAAAAGGCCAAGCGTTGCCGCGCTCGAAGTGCTTGGGGTAGCAGCCAACCCTCATGAGTATACTGATCCCTTTACAGCCTGTATGGATGTGTTTTCCTTCAAGTTTCCACTACCGAATCAATCACACACCGGTTGTCCTGTGGAAGGACCAGGCTGCTCAGGTGGCTCATTGCTGCAGCAAGTAAGTCCGTTTGATGAAAGCGTCGTTGCGCCAGACATGAGGTCATGATACCTCGGCTGAATGAGCGAGGCCAGGTGAGGAAGTCCACCGCGCCATCCAGAAATCATGGGAGGAGATCTCAACGGCCTGCCAACGATGCTGCAAACAGCGAAGAAGGAGCAAACGGTCACCTGCTTGTGGAGGTGGACGAGGCCCATAAAGTTGGCGAACTGCAGTAGGAAGCAAGAGCGCTCAGGTAGGAAAGAGATCCATGCGTGGTGGAAATCCAAATACGAGAGTGAAGATGCAATGGAGTGTTGCACAGCTTCACCAAAATTGGAGACTGGAGTCCACGTTGAGGAATGGCAATTCGGCAGCGTGGCAAACGTCGTCCTGCTTGGAGAGAATGAGGGCCTGGGCTTGGCCGCCGATTTGTGAAGGATCTCGACATGAAGCTGCTGGCGTTCAGGCGGTGGTCGCGTAGTGGCAGTTGTCGTCTCACCCACGAACACTTTGGGGTAGGTCGCCCAATCAGCCCATTTGGATTCAGCGTGAAGAAACCCCTCAAAGAGTCAAGCTTGCTCGCGGCTTTGGGACCATTCATGGACTGGCCTCAACGACATCCCTTTTGCCTCTGGCAGTTCCATCCCTAGAGGTCTTTGAGGTGATTCTCGAGGACTTTACCTTCAGCCTCAGGCTTTCGGCAGCGTTGCACCCTTAAGGCAATCCGGTGATCGTCGTCTTTTGCAGCTTTGAAGCACCAACATCCTGTGGGCATCGACGCCATTACTCGGCTTGGTCGGCACCTTGTTGTTAGATCCTGATGCATTTAGAGGCTGGCATATTTTGTCCGACGTCCGGCAGCTGTGCAAGAAACAGCCTAGTTTGCTTTCTCTGTTGACTCAGTTCGTGGACAATTTCAGTTGCAAGTACCGTGGTCCTTGCTCGTTTTTGATGGGTTTGCGTCATCAGTTGGGGTGGTCCTTTACAGCTGCCTCGGGCCTTCATGACCATTGCGGGCTCCATTTTGACCGTTTGGCGCTATCCAAACCGGCACTTTTGGGCGCGCTTTCCTGATCAGCCTCCAACGTCGGCGCACCATGGCTGATTTGCATGGTTTGGATTGGTGGCTAGCCTTCACCATGAGTCACGGCTTCCACCTCTTCAAGCTGCTCGAATCGCCAGTCTTCATGAAGGTGCTTTCCTCATCGCTGAGGTTCAATCTTGGTTTGATGCTCTACATGATGGAAGTTGTCGGCTACGGCCTGGCGCGTCGTTGACGTCCCTGTCTGCGTTTCAACACTATGAGATGTACACCCAACCGGTGGAGGTAGGCGCCATTCTTTCCACTGACCAGCTTGACCCCAGCTCATCAAGCCCTTCACCCAACCCCTGACGAGAATGAGAATGAGAATGAGTGCACAGTCATCAGAGCACGCTTCTGAGAGCACGCCTCAGAAGGCGGAAAGTGCTGCGCCTGGAAATCTGCACTGCGAGGTTCGCAAAGTCTTCACTACGAGGTTCACAATCAATCTACTGCGCCTACCACAAAATCGTCACTTTGAGGTTCACAAAGCGCTGCAACCCGCCACGACATCTGCACTTCGAGGTTCACACAGTGCTGCGGCTTGCCACAAAATTTGAATTGAGGTTCACAAACTGTGCCACAAAATGTGCACTTCGAGGTTCACAAAGTGCTGCGCCTGCCACCAAATCTGCACTTCGAGGTTCACAAAATGCTCCGCCCGCCACAAAATCAGCACTTTGAGGGTCACAAAGTGCTGCGCCTGCCACGAAACCTGCACTTCAAGATTCACATGCGGCAGCCCTGACAAGGCGCTTCGCAGCAAGAACGCTTCCAAAGACAACATACAAATAACCAAAACACAGCTTCGCGCGAGACGTCCCCCGATTTCGGAAAACGAGCGACATGTAGAAAAGTCACGATTAACTGCGCCTGTCACGAACTTAGAATGCCTCCACCATGTCCAAAGTGCTGCACCACCGGCCACGAAATCTGCACTTCGAAGTAAAATCTATCGGATCCCCTGCACCTGTCACGAAAAGTCGACCTTGGACCACCCCGAGGTTTCCCTTGCGCCTGCCACGACAAGCGACCACCATGTCCGAAAATGTGCACGGCACCGCAACGAGAGCACAGTCGTGACAAGCACCCGCCGCGGCAACCAGATTCTGCGAGCCTGCGCAGTCGAAATGCACTTCGAGCATTTCGAGAAGCATGAATGTACTGTTAATAGCAGCGAATTAGCCGGACGCCCCGGTGCAACACCTCGATTAGACACGGTGCTTAACCATTACCGTAAGAACCCCTAGTGTGACCACACTGTTTGGGAAATGATCTCTTTTTCACTTCCATTATGTTATATGTTGGGATTTGGGCCCCTTTACGACCACTCGGGGCGTTGTTATGTCTCTGCTGACTTAAACAGTATTGGTGACCATTGATTTGCTCAGGCGTTAAGGGATTCAGGTGCTGGATCTCCCTGTTTGCGCTGATCCGCGCCACCTGTCCCGAGCAACCCCTTTCTCGCAAGTAGAACGGCCTCCTAGCGGCCGCTTATTAGTAACTAGTCGAAGGAAGGGGTAGTAAGCATAATCAGAAGGGGGTACAGGTTGGCAATAAGGTCAGGGGTAAGGGACCTTTTGTGTCTTATGAAATCATTTTAAGCTGTGCTTCCGTTCTTGGTACTGGCGTCACTTGCCTATTCCCAACTTAGTTTTGAAGTTTTGAAGCTGATGCCCTCTGCCTGAATTGGAGGTCTCAAAGGATCAATTCCAGGCTGAAGTGCCATCGGGTCCTGAAGACTGTCCCAATGTGTTTTTTCGAGCTTGTTACTTACTACTTTCACAACACAACCTCATAATCATGAGGCTGAGTGGGCTTCAAAGCCATCTTGTCCTTGGACATAATGGCCAAACACAAGACGATGCTGTTTTGGAACCATGTGCATATTGCCCTCCAATTCCTTCTCCCACACAAATCTCTGTCCATTGGGCGGGGAAGAGCACCATAGGGGTCGCCCCCTCAGAACAAAACACAAAAGCAAGGCAATGAAGCACTGAAGCAAAGGGTGAAACGCTGAAGCGAAGGGAAAGTGACACATGTCTGAAGTTCACGCCTGGATAGTATGGATTGGCTGCCTGCGGTGAAAGGGGCAAATTGATGATTTCGGAGATATTGCACAAATAGAAAACCAAAGAAAAGCAAACGGCGTTTCGAAAAATGCAGTCTGACAAAGTCCGACCTGCACGCACTGTTGAGGTGGCACTGGTGCCGCTGCTGGTGCACCGGGACGTCCATAAGAAGGGCTGTCCACCCACTGGTAAACCTGCAAATGGATCTTCATCAACCTTCTTTCAGAAAACTTGCTCTGATGATTGACTTGAGTTCAAGTGCTTGATAAGGATAATGGCATACAGAATTCATTCAAAGACCATAGCTGACGTAGCTGGAAACAGTGCCATTCCAACACATGCCAACAACCCACAAAGGAAGCGCAGGTGACAGTGCATGAATGAACAACATGCTGTGACAAAACGCCAGTCGAGCTAAGATAGCTGACCATATCCTGAACAGGTGGAGGCGTGGGATTGTCCACCCATTGCGTGCCAGCCTGTGCAACTGAACGATTCCATGCAAAAAACAGTGTCATTGCAGGCATGCAAATGCATGTCGTTTGTGCCCATTGTTTAAGATTATGCGTCAACAAAAAGAGTTTCAAGAATGTAACAACAAGGCTTTTCCAAGTAGTCTCTCAGGCATTGAGTTCTGTTGTTCTTCTGATGTTGGGCATTCCCAGAAGACTCCAAAATGTCAATGCAAGTTGCTTGTAACAGCGGCGCCGATACCTTGCCTCCGGATGCATATGCCGTGGGTGATTGGGGGTAGGGTGGCGTGTCGATGTGCATCCTGCCTCTTAGGGTATCTCGCAGCTCGCCTTGTGCGGCATATATCGCATGCATAGACCTTGCGCCATTCTTCCCTACTGTACCGTGATACACCTTGGATCTTGATCCTTTGCCTTTGTCTCAACTGATGTTGCGGCTGTATGGGCTGTTTTCTGCGCTCTTCTTGAGCTATTTCCACTTATTGAACTGGTGACGGAACTTTGGTTCAATCATCCTCCTCATCACTTGGTTCATTCTGGTGTGCATGCTCGCCGGGGCTGGCACATTCTGGTGCAATATTTGGGCCTTTTGTCGACACCTTACGGTGGAGTCTCCATGGTGCCGTGCTGAAGCATTGCAGTATATTTTATTCTCGTGTGGATTGAGACCTTCAAGAAGTCCCGCCTTTGCACTGTGATTATGCCTGTAGCTCTACAGCAGCAATGATGTGGATCACTTGATGTACTATCAAGTCACTAAGTGGGTTGCTCTCCTCTCGCTGCACTTTTTCTTCAGTTGATGCTGAGGCAGACCTTACTGCGGTGATTATTGATCCTTGATGACACATTATGGATCTTTATGGTGTCTGTGCCGTGCTGCCATGCCAAAGCATTGTTTGAAGTACATCCTCGTGGATGGCACTATTCAAGAGTTTGACCTGTGTGTTGGGACTGTTCTTGCAGTGCTGTGATGAGAGCTTTATTGCTCGCCTCTCTTTCTTCTCGCAGTCCTTGCCGATGTGCAGATCAGATTCGGAATGATTCTGGGAGGATGAATTTGTGAATACTTTGTGGCTCCTGATGGAAGTCGAGCTCGTGGGTCCTGCAACAACCACCTGGGCTACCTACCTCAAGGGTAGCCGAGCCTTCTACCCCATGCTCGGGTAGCTGGTGCTTCTAAACGGAAGAAGAACAATGCAAGTTGTCTTGTAATGATGATGGTCATACTGGTTGTACTGCAAATCGCTTCAAGGCAAAGTGTTGCAGGCGTAGCATTAGGCCGAATGCAGCCTTCTGCCCCTTGTGTCTGTTGGGCGATCTGCTTTGTCTCGATTATTCTTGGTCGCCATCATGAGCTTATATATGTGCATTGCGGGAGTTTGCAGCTTGCAAGCCTTGCAAATATGCGCTTGCTCTTTCCTTTGCATTGGATTATGTGACAACACTACTTATATTGTGCTTTTGATGCTTTTGCCATGTTGGCTGTTCGGATTCACTCCGCCACGCTTTTCCTTGCTCTTGAATACGTGTTGCAAACCAGCTCGCCTTCGCGTCTTGACCATTCCTATTCTCCCCGAATATGATGGGTATCGTTTTCTTTGACACTCCAGTAAATCCAACAGGAGCAAGGCACAGAAGCAAAAGGGAACAAGCAAAACAAGATACAGAAAGGCATGGGAACGCACCTGAGGTTGTGTGGGATACACGGAAGGCTGCGGAGCCTAGCCAGGTCACAGTTCATAAGAGCCTGTCTTCGGATCAGTTCAGCATATCAGATAGCTGACATGTTCAAAAAGCGGAAAACTTGTTCTGTCGCTACTTTTCTACTCTCTCTCCCAAAAACTTCGAGCTTCCTTTGCAATATTGTCACTGGACAAAATGTCGCTTAAGACCTAACCCGACTCTCAATTCCATGCGCCTGTGAAGGCTGCTGTGGTGCTTGGACCTGTCACAATGAAAGATCTTAGAACAGGACCTTTACAGAGTGCATGTGAGGAGCAAGACATGGGAATCAAGCATCTTAAAACAAGAGATGGAGAAGCTAGAGAAGGATAGCAGCGAGAGCAAAGAACAAAAGTGGCAAATGAAAGACGGGTAAGGAGGAATCATGATTGGTTTGTAGAAACAGAATAGGGGCAGCGTTGCTCGTCCCAGCTGCGTCTAGCATATGGCCCACCCCCTTTCTCAAACTGCGAACAAAATGAGCATGGAGTAATTACTCATGTATGCAGTGTACTTCTTGTGGAGCAATTGACAGCTGTACAACTGTTGAAGAAGGCAGTAGCCTTCTGGCCAGAAGGGAGGCGAAGCTCTTCGACCCAAACAACTCACCACAACAAAGCGAACCAAAGTGGGATTTGATCCAGTGCGGGCAACTTAGCATTCAAAACAATCCCGATCAAGCCTGAGGCAAGCGCTCTGCCTAACAACACATGTTGAATGCTATCGTATTCATTGTAGTATTCATGGATGTGTTGTTCAATTCAAGCGTGTGTTGCTAAACTCACGGCAAATCAAGCAGGCAAAAGCTTGGCCCTGGCTACAGTACTTCTGTTGACCGGATGACACGAAGGCTCGCACAGGACCATCAACCCATTGGTATCCCTGGCACCAAGTTGCACCAGTCTTCGCACTATCTCAAAGTAACAAAGCACGCTCAGCTGGAAAAGTTTTGCATTCATGTATCACAAGCATTATTGTCCAGTCTGAGAAACACACATCTCCAGCTGGCTCATGCCAAATTCCAGCAGCACGCCTGTCCGATACCAAGAACAGAAGAAGGTCAGGGATTTCATGGGCGTCATCTCTCTAACGTTCAGATACGCAATGGTCACTCAGCCGCCGGCTCTGGCATCATGCCTGGACCAAGAATGTCGGCACGGCAACGACAGCAAGCTGTGCTAAGCTCCAGAAGTGTTGCAGCACAGCTCAGACAGCAAAAGCGTTCTTGCTGGGAAAGTTTAGCCTGGGTGTTGGGAGTAGGGCAGCGCTGACATGCCCAATTGTGCTTTAACCTTGGCCAAACAAAAAAGCTTAGAGTACATATATATATATATAATATATTGAAACATCTCTGAGACAACTTGGAGGACCAGCTCTTGGACAACCCTGGACAAGCCAGAACTATTTGAACTTTGCCAAGAAGCGTTCGCCTATAGTCTTTGGAGTTGAGACCTGCGCATTATCAAGTTCTTCACACAGCATCTGCATAATCATTTGACCAAGCCCAATTGTTTGAGTCATCTTCTCCATGGGCGTCCTTTGAGCTGTTCTTGATTGAAGACTACATTGAAGTGTCCAGTGAAAATTGAAGTTCGGGCGACCGTGCTGCAATTGAGCAATGCTAAGTTTTCTAGGGACCAGACTGCCCACCAAACAGATTGGTTAGGCAGTGTCAAGACCCCTCAGTCTGTCCAAAGGTATTCAATTTGAGGTTTACAACATACATCTTTCACAGAACAGTAATTCAAATTCCCTGCACCAATCTGAGATGGGGGAATGGTGAAGAACCTAGGCAAAGAAGGCAGCATACTTATTGAAGTAAGGTGACATTTGGAACCTAGAACTGCGGTACATTACGTTCAGCACAACAGCGTTACATTTGCGCACCGGAGGCAGCCACTGCATCACCGACGCCAACCGGCGACGGACCGCTTTTGCGGAGACACGCCTCGAGACTCTGGCTGTGGCTGCAACATCGAAACGGTGGGGAAAAGGAGGGCAGTGGGTAGCCCAGAAGAGTGAGGAAAATTACTAGTAGCTTAAGTAGTTTCTTAGGCTTGGACGCAAAAAAGGGCTGAGGCTTCACGATCCAGAGTCCAAAACCACAATCGACAGTTGTGAGGTGTCTTCACATTCTGAGGTCGAAGCCGGTCTCGAGCTAGGCAAAGCATTTTTTTGAGCAAAAATGCATCGCAAATGTGGGTGTATGGGTGTCTTCTGTCTTCTGGAGAAAGGCCCCAAAAGAGGGAACAAGAAAACCCAGTTGCTGAACCAAAGAAGTAGTAGTCGCAGTAGTCGTACTAGTAGTAGCCGCAGCGGTGGCAAAACCGACGAGCAAACCCGACAAGCACAGGCCCCTTTCTGACGCTGGATACCGCTTTGGGTAGAGTCAACCTCTCCAATGTTGAAGAAGAAACTCCAGACTGGGTGAAACTCGCTAGGCAGGATCAGCCCAAGCACCCTTTGCTAATGGCAAGATTGCATGAAGAAAGAAAGAATGGCCTGATGTTTTGCGCACCTAAAGTTCCTGTCAACACACTCTGACATGTTCAAATTGAGAGAACAAACACTGACACAACCTATAGGTTGGAATGGCTCAGAGCTTGCTTCTAAGCACGTCCCAAACCTGGTTTCCGGAGTGGTTCATCAGTCAGCCACAATCGATCAGCCTCCATGTTGTCCTGGAGTCACTTCACAATAGACAAAAAAAATACAGGTTACAGAACGCAGACTTTGTTCAAACTCAAACAAAACCACACCGCAAACTGCATTTGCCGCAGGTCTTCACTGATAAGCTCTTACTACCTGCCCCTGCGAAAGCTTCTACGTGAAAACACTGCAAAAAACGTGAAGGCTACGCCCTGTCCGTGTCAGCAGCCAGAACCGTCGCCGCCTGACAAACCGACGAGATACATGCTACACATTGCTACACAATCTCAACCTGCCCTGAAGCAAGAATAAAACCTGAAGCTGAAACATTCTAGGTGGGGGTAGGGGGCTGAGAGTGTCCTTGGACCTGAATAGACGGGGTGACATGGTGTTGCTGATCTATCACTATCAGAGTATCAATACAAAGGGAGTGGGGCGCGGCACATTCATCATTGATCTATCCTTCGATTCTCTGTGTTTTTGTGGTTCACTAGTTCATGTTCCAGTCAGCTTTCTTGGGTGATCCACCCCAGAGAGTCGATTGCTTCCTCTGTCTGGCCTGGAGCTGTCGCAAAGACGATACTCCGCCTAGGCCCGTTGGCGCCTGGCAAGCAGATCGGCAATATTTACGTATGCTCTCCTAAAAGAACAGTACCTTTCAATAAACATGGAACTACCTTTTCGCGAACCTGCATCTCAACACGTGCTGAAGATGGTGACCCAAGCAATTCCTCCAAGCTGCAAGAGTGCAGGAAACACGATGCAAACGTTCACACATAGAAAGTTTGTGAAGCTCACTTGGAAAGACCGCCTCCCAGTGCAGCCGCTGGCCCCCCAGCGCTTGATCACCTCATTCACAACTGAAAATATGAATGGATTTGCAATCTGGGTCGGTATTGCGAAGCAGCCCACTCAGCCACTCAGACTTAAGTGGCTGAGTGGCTGGATTGGATCGTAGGCTGAGGTTGATGGAGTTGACGTTTGCCAACCCCTCGCCCCTTACAAGTTGCATTGAAAAATCTGTTGTACCTAACCTGATCTGATCTGTTTGTTCTTGGTTTATTTGGAGTTCCTCAATCAGGGCATGTCTGGGCTTTGATGGAGTCAAATTGTTTGTTGTGTTGTCCTTCATCTGCTCGATTTGTTCTATTGTGTGATGACTCCTTCGTCAAAAATTGCAAGGCGTATATAAACGGTTGTTCAGAAGACTGTGAGACCAGTTGCAAGCCCAACTTGTATGCATGTCTTTTGTACTTTCCAGACAGGTTCTACTGCGTGTGTCATAATGAGCTTTGTTTTCCTTGTTCGTTCATGCTTTTCTAGACCTCTATATCAACCATTGTCATGAGCAAATATTGGAACACGTCACTATCCACTGATCAAGCTTTCCCAGCCAATTTGTTGGCATCAAGTGATTGCCAGCGAGGACAATCTGATAGTGATATTGCTCGTGTATGTCATACAAGTAGGCATTTCTGTATGTATATATATATATATGTGTGTGTGAGAATCATCTTTCGCACATGTTTCTCTCCAAAGCCAAAGGAAATTTCGTACAGGCCATCGGCACCAAAACAGGGTTGGGTTCTTCACACCCTGCGCAGAGGACGAGGGTGGGAGTGGAGGGCGAAGCTTGAACCAGGCACGCGTGGCCAAGATTGTCCGCGCCGAAGACCATCACCATGTCCAAAGCACCTGCTGCGAAATCTGCACATCAAAGTAAGAGCACTCCGATCTCCTGCACCTGCCACGAAAAGTTGACTTTGGACCACCTAAGTTGATCACGAGGTTTCTCTTGCGCCTGGAAAAGTGACACAACGGGAGCGCAGTGAAGGGAAGCACAGCTCGCGGACCAGCAGTCTTAGCGAGCCTATGCAGTCGAAACGCAGTTCGATCATCACACACCGATGAGCACCACCGATCAAAATACCCGGCCTTAGCACTTACGGCAAGAATCCCTAAGTGTGACCACACTGCTTGGAGAACTCACACAGAAGGAATGTAGATGACACAACTTCTGTGGGGCGTTGCATTCTTTGTGCTCTTTCTCCCCATAAATGCTGAAAATGTACATACTGTTTGTGACTTGCTTTGTTCTGCAAACTCTCCGTTGCCCTGCAACGCACTTTGCATGAAAGAAGCCATTGTGCGGTTGATTTGTTTAACAAAACCTGCCTTGCTCAAGCAAACTTGTGTCTAGTTCAGACATGTTGATTGTTGATATAACATTGCGCTAGTTACATCGAAAATGCATCAACCATGTCTTTCTGGCCGATTTGGTTTCCGCGCTGCCCCTTCCAGATTCTAGTACAATCTATTGCCCCACCATCGGTAACCCGTGGAGTCGAGGTTCAACATACAGTATATTGGATGTTGATCCCATCAATAGTTGCCTCTTACATTTTGGGCTAAAGTTCCTATCCAACCCTGCAACAACCCGACGTTTCCCAAATTGCCCGGAGGGATTTGTTCTCCAACAACCCTTTACGTGGTGGACCGCCATTGGTGGCATTGGATTGTTTCCGAACGAATCTGAGAAACGAGGCGATACAGTTGCGACTACCTTGGGACCTTTTCACTCGCTCTCAGCTGCGTCTTTCCCGCCCTCGATCAGAGAAAAATCTTCGGTGACGTCAGCGCGGCGAGGAATGTTGCGGCAACGTCATTTCGCTTCATCGGGGCTGAATGCTCCTGGACTCCTTCACAAGATCTTCACATAAGTATGCCTAGTGGATCCCCACGGCTTGCGAAGTTTGTGGACGTCGGAGTGTCATTGGTCGACTTGGTCGAGGAACATATTGGTGCTGCAAATCCAATTTGATTGAAGCCAACACTTGAGCCACCTGCTCAAGACTGGCACTTGTATCCGATGCCCACATGCCATCACGGAGTTTCAACACCAGCGATTCTGGAAGAGCTTTTGTGAGTTTGTGGGGAAGGCACTCCGGGCGTTGAACGTCTTTCAATATCAGCGTCCCCTTCTTGGCGTCCGTCGCGAACTCCGTGGTATCCGAAGACTCATGGTCGGACGATCTGCTAGGCTGTGTGTTGCTTGTGTGTGTGTCTGCGCTTCTCTTCTCCTATGGATGGCCTGAGGTTCAAGGGGTGTCGGGGCTTGGAAGGTCACTCAGGATGATACACACTCACAACGTCCCAACTCATCCAAGATCTCTGCGAAGAAGTTCTGTCCAGGCGAAGGCATGTCACACTAAAGTAAGGAAGAAAATCCAAAACTTGGTAAAGGAAGGAAACCCCCTCCGTATAACTTGTCGACAAATTAATTAGACAAGCAGGGTCAAAATTCCAACAACCACTCCTCCATATTGACTCCGCCGCTCAAGGAGCAGCTCAGCATTATTTCCGTAAAGTCCTGCATTCGCTTGATTGTGGCCCATCAAGTCTATCCTGAAAAAGATATCCAGACGACATGAAAGTGCTTTTACATTTCGCAGGACATGGAGAGACCTATGGATTGAAATCTCGACCCGAGCTGCTGTTATCCGAGGGAATGGCCAAACGGTCCAGGCGTATCTTGCAAGGCATGCTTCCAGCAAATCCAATCTCATCCATGATGATCATTGCATTGATTTTTCTTGTCCTGTTCTTGTTCTTCGTTCTGTGAAGGATTGTACTACAACTAGTAGAAGCAGAGAGGGGCACGGTACCGTAGCATCCTCAAGAAGAGACATGGTTAGTTCACAGTTCGGAACTCTTTCAGGTCAGTTCAATCGTGGGCTCCATTAGCAATTTCCTCATAGCTAGATGTCTCGCTTGGCCTCAATGTGGTAAATCAGGTCTTGTAGTGGGACTCTTTCGCAGGATGTGATGTGCAACATGCTGAAGCTGGATCGAGCAATGGCCCAAGTCTCGATTCGGCGACAATTGAAGCGTTGGACTTGGATGAGTTTATATTGCGAAGATGGAGAACGGATACAAAGAGCTCATGATGTATACCAGATGGTGTAACTCCTTAAGGCGCGACCAAACAAGCCAAAACAAAAGCACAAACAGCAACACTAAAAGAAAAGGAAAGAGTTGGAAACATACAACAGTCAGGTGATCATGATTATAACGTCCGCTTCATTCACCCTTGGTGGACTCGTTGTGCCATCATCTGCGCGTGGAAGAACAAAAACTCAAACAAAATGATCCCAATGTCTGTCACTGTCACACCTACCCACCACATATGGAGGTTCACTTGAGGGGAAGTCGCTTAGTGGGCAAGACTCTGAACCGCTGCTTGAACTTCAAGAACAATGAGACTATGACCAGCTGCGAAGCCGGACAACAAAAGAATATATAGGCAAAAGAGTCAAAAAGACTGAACAAACTGCAAAGGACAACCCAGAACCCAAAGGATTGCACGGAATTGGCGTCAAGGATGGCACAAACGAGGATGCCTAGTCACGCTTACAACATTGTTTTCCAAAGACACATGTTTGTTTTCATAGGAATGGTCAAGCACACTAAACTCATATAAATGAAATGGTGTCATTCCTTTGCATTCTCTATGTCCAGTTAGTTTAGATCATTGGTTCAGAGGTTCAACAACTCACTACCACGGCTCCTTTCAGCCACTCAGCCACTTGTGAGAATTCAAGTGGCTGAGTGGCTGCGCCGCAGAAAATCGACACTCCAAAAGTCTAACCTAATAGCGATGGCCTCCATCTTAGTAACAATGGCCTCCAACCTACCAGCGATGGCCTCCAACCTAGTATTTTGCGATTCTGTAGTCTACGCAGTCTACGCATCAACTTACACATCTTCTTTTCCCTTCGTTCGGAAGACACTTTGGGAGTTTTGAAAGTATATAGTCATATAGTGGAATCCAGAAACTCAATTGCTGCCTACGGGCTACCAGAAAACAAGCCACAGCAAACGTGGGATATCAAAAAAATACACAAAGTTGAAAGCAGCGAGCAACCCATTTCGACACGTTCCCATCTCCATTTGAACTGCTGACCATTTAAGTCCCTCACTAGGCAAAAAATCCACTGGCCGCTTGCCATCATCATCCTGACGATAAACACAAACGCCTGTCATTGAATCCTTGAATGTCAGAAAATCACACTAGTTTGCCTTCCATGGGTGCATCTTCAACTTGATGCAAACCCTTCTGGCCCTATGCAGCATAGAGAGCTTTCACAAGAGTCACGGTCCTTGAGGACTACACACAGTAGCTAGTCACTAGTCTCTTACCTTTCTGCTTCTCGGTAGAGAGTAACTTGCGCAAATCTCGAGGATTGAACAAAAACTAAACTCTTTGCCGTCGAGTTGAAGCAACAGTGTGTTTCGTGTCTTGGCTGCCAGGCGATTGAAGACACATCGGCCCCTCCTTTGACTAACAATCTGCACACCTCCGAAGACGCTAACGAGCAGAGTAACTGAGTCCACGTGAGAGGGGATGCATCCGATGCAACGCATGCATGTAGAACAGTGCAACGTATTGTTTGAACATTGGTGGCCTCTTCTTCAGAGGCGGACTGAGCAGCGAAGTGCAAGGGGCGCATGCCATCCTGCAACCAGAGTGGCACTGGGAGAGGAAGCTACTTGGGAGGATGCTGGCACCTCTTTAACGAAGGAATTTCAACTACAGCATGTGGAGGATAGAAAACATTCGTCAAGGTCTGTTCCTTGATTCTCCAAACATAGATGATCAATAACATTGTGTGTTCTATACAAATGGGACCACTGATAGACCTACTGAATTGAATTGCTGCCGGGCGGAATGGGCAATCGTACAGCAAATATCCAAACCGGCTCATGATCCCTCTGTGAATGATTTTATACACAAACGTCTCACACAAATGGATTTCAAACCATCAATCGTAGTGAACTTGAAGCCGTAACATGGCTTGCAAAGCATTTCCGTGATCACCGACCTACAGTTTATATGTCAGTTCATACAGATTCCCAGTTTTTGCTGAAAATTGTTGAAGCTATTGCCAATGAAAACTTGAATGCAAAAGCATACCAGTTAGCGCATGCTGACTTGGTTCAGATTCTTGCTGATAACTGGAACCCTTTGTACCATCATATGTCCAAAAGGAAATCTCATCGGCAGAACTCCAAGACAACTGGCATTGACGACCTTTGGGTAACAATTTAGCCGATGAGGCAGCCAAGTTGGTGAACAAGCATGTGTTGCGCCCAGTCTCCGCAGCCGGCGCCCTCTCTTTTCTGGAGCGCACCTGAACATCTTGTTGGCCGAGTGGCCTACGATACTGCCGTTCGGCAGCATGCTTGCCAGCTGGCACGTGCACAAGGAATGGTGATAGTCGGCTCACGGAGCTCTGGGCAATTGGCACCATGAGTTTGTGCTTTGAACGTGGTCGGATGCTTATTCAACATGGAGACCTGACTATACCAACCCTACTATAATACCAACCTTCCCAAACCTCCCAGGGCAAAAATGAACCACTAAGCACTTAGGGCGGTCGGCGATTTGCCCGTGGCCAACGATGGCCTATCATTGCCCCGATTAAGGTGCAGAGTCCATGCAACAAAAGACCGCTCAGGGAAAAGGGTTGTTGCAACTCAAAAGTGTGTGGAGTGTATGGCGGCGGTGCTCCATAATGAGGGGGAGCAATCAAAGTTGGTTCAAGGTTAGCAACAGCTTCATCTAGGATCGCGTCCAAAAGGACCACCAACAATCCGAAGGACCGCCTGAGAGCCACACGCACACACAAGGCCAACGCTTTCGCGATGACCACGTAGAAAAGTGGTCTAGAGAGAAGCACAAAAATGAAGCAACCTACAAGAATGGAAAAACAAATCTTGCCTTTTGCCTTGCTCCAAACCCACAGCCCGAGTTTCTTACACTTGCTGGCAAAACTGCTTTCGTGCACAACATCGGTTGAGTGTTGTGGGTCAGGGGTGTGGGCCATGTCATGCGAAAGCGCTCTCTCAGAAATGCACCGTTTGGCAAACTGATTGAAACGTGCATCTCCCTTGTAGCTCTTGGCTGCCTTCTTCAAATCATCCCACCCAACATCCAGAAATCGCGCCCCCCTTCAAGGGCCCGCCGGAGAAGTAAACTGTTTCTGCAAGTTTTCCCCAGGCTCTGATTTCCGCTGCGACATGGCTGGTCGACTTGATTTCAAGCACACAGCTCGCAACCAGGTGGTTTGTTGGGGTTTGAGCTGCTAAGAAGGCAGGCAAAGTCAAAAGAAACGCGTACTTTCGCAACAAACACTGCAACCGGTCTGCCGTCCGGCCCGGTATTGACAAGGAAATTTGCTGAGATCGTGCTACCTGGATGTAGTGTTCTAGGCTTGTGCGACCGCCGACCCTGAAACCGAATTTTGGAAATGTCTGTCCCGGTTGCTACTAGCCATGACGCCCCCCCGGCCCGCAAAGAGGCCGGCAAAAGTCTCAAGTCCCGGATGCGCAGATCGTCACAGACTGCACGGAACATTCGTCTGAAACGCGAAGCCGTGCTTCCCCACAGAGGTCCACCCATTTTCCTGCGACGGCAAGTCAACCAAGTGAGCCAGTTAATGGCGTCTGGATGACGCACTTCAGCATACTGTTGGACGCCCAGTTGGCGTGCATTTTTTGGCTGTCTGATTTTCAACACAGCAAAGGATGCACCGAGCGACAGCGCGTTGGGCAGAGCAACATCGGGTTCTGTCAGACCGAAGAGCTCACCCGGCCGTAACAAGGCGAAAAAACCCACCAGCAGAAGTGTTGAAAAGTCGTACCACAAATCAGCTTCCTTGCTGCAGCTTTTTGTCGCCAGAAGCCGGGCGTGGACAACCATTGCGGCTAGTAGCCCCACAGGTAGAGGGGGCCTAAAATTGGCAGGCCGTTGTTCTTCCCAAGGTTTCAGCGAGTCCCATGTAGCCTGAAGAGATTTCTTCAGACGTGGTCTCATGATTTGCACAAACAGCACTGCGTGCTTTGCCACTCTTAGCGATGATGACTTCTGTTTTGCAAACATGTGCTTCACGTAAAGTTCGAGAAACTCATCCACGCGGCTTGCTTTTCCTTGTTGCACCGCTGCCCAATCTAACCCATGCTCATTGATGAAAGCTCCTAGTGACTGTTTGCCTTCCAGAAGGCGGTCACGGTAAGCCTTGCTATACTTCTTCCAATGCAGCTTGCAAGTGCCGGATCTGAGTAGGTCAGCCATCACGGCAAAACATGCACATGCAAAGGTAAAAACGACAAATTAGTTGTCACATGCATGCATGAACAAAAAACTCCACACTTACGTAACCTAGCTTACGAATGCTTGTTCGAACACTTTGGCATATGCTTTGCACAGTGATGCCGGGTAGGGGCCGGCGATTTGAGACCTTTTGCGCCACTTCCCTAGAAACCGACAATCGCCGAGTACAGCGACATGGTGATGGTCCGTTTTGCACAAACGACCCAACATACCCAAGCGTGGAATGGTGCCAACGAACCTTGTCCGCTTCAAAGCTGGCCCTAGTTTGCCATCTATATCGGGAACTCGCAATCCATATTGGCACTGGTCCAGTTCCACGAGTTGGCACTTGCATTGGGACATGAGGGCGACAATTTCTGGCATCTTCCATATCATAGAGGACACTGGGTTCTCCAAGGTGAAAAAAGAACCATGAGCGTGCAACAACAAACAAAGGTGAGTGGTTCTACGCAGTATTTCATTCCCTATTCTTTCTCTCTTCGAAGAACCATCCCCTGCAGGTTTGGCGCTATTCCGGGTCCCCTGGTTCATATTTTGCATTATGCTAAAGGATCCAACCGGTATTCCGAAATGCCAAAGCTGCTTTGGTCGGCTTGCCTCTTCGCAGAGGGCCCCAAAAACCTGATCATCTAAAATGTCTTGACCGTGATCGGAGTTTCGTTTTCGGCTGGTTTCAAAAGGCTTCTGAACAGCAATCCTACCCCTACACTCTATCGTTTTAGTCAAGTTTCCTGAACGAGCGAAAATCTCACGGAAGGACCACAGTGACAAGGCTGGGTGTGTTTCAAGCCCGCACTCGAGAATGCTTGCACATCCGCCCGCATGTCTTTTTTCGTATCCGTGGCGAGCGTCTAGGTCTGCAGTGGTGGCGGCACATGTGCGGGTTTGGCTCACACTCCGCCAAATATCTCGGTTGGATTTTCGTTCTCTGTACTCCTGCAATTGTGACCCGAAGATTTCCTTAGTTAGCTCACAAGGTTCCCTTCTTGGCTCGGGGATACGTTTCTTCCTAGAGGGGTAATCTGACGGGTTTGCTTCTGACCGCACCCACACAAGGTGCAGGGTCTTGCGCCCTGCCAAGCTCCATCCTAGCGACTGCTTCAAAATCCTGTTTAGATTTTTTGCAGAAGATCTACCCTTTAACACATTCCTGAGAGGTCTGTCGCTGCTATGTACAAGATCCTGAAGTTCTCGTTGTATCATGCGGGCCTCTAAAATGTTAATGTGCTGACGGTGGCTAAAGCTGCAAGACTCAGTCTGGTTCCAAGGCAAATCCCAAAGGATTTCCTCCAGCTCTTTAGGAGCCTGTTGCATGCTAGACTCCGGCTGCAGTGCACCTGATGCCCAGTCTAGACGTACATGCTCACCTTTATGTTCTGCGTAGCGATAGAGAGTGTGCGCAATACTTTGAGGCACCCAAGTTGCTGCTCTTCCCCCGTCGTTAAGGGACGCATCGCTAGCTCCTATCCTACAAGAAACATCCCATTTAAAGTTACTATGGCATAAAGGGAGAGTAAGCGCGCACCCAATCAACTCCTCTTTGACCGCAACCGGCAGTGGTTTGGATTCCTTGTCACCAAGCCTTTCGATCCAAATGAACGTTTCCTGCAGTTGGCACATCAGGCTACGGCGATGCATAAAGGGATGCACTAGGAGCCCTGTCACACCTTGCAGCAACTTCTTTGTCACCGAGCGAAGCTGGCACACCGCTGCAAGCACGTGAGTTAAGTGCTTCAACTTAACGGCCGAGGCCCCGACCCTGCCTGTCCGGTTGTCCAGCTCAGTTCCCCAGGCTATGAAGCGATCGGCTTTCTCGAAAGCTTTGCCCTGGGAAGTGGGAATCCCGTGGTGGGCATACTGGGCACGGCTCTGCTCGAGCAGCACTTCATCTCTATATCTCTTTTGGGACGGTTTTTTCGCGGGTAGGACCTGAGTAATAATGTGGTCATCAATATATAGACCCTCTAAGGTGTGTGATGCGGGGAGTGGGGACCTGAATTGAATGCATTCCCCAGGCTGCATACATTGACAATCACGAAGGATCTCAAGATGCACCTGCTGCGCTACATCCACAGCGTTGAGGTCGCCCATTGCAACCACCCTGAAAGACAAGAGGTAATTTCTACCCGGCCTTCCCCCAAATTCTTCATATCCTGCCCATCAAAAACTTTCCCAATGGTGTTCCTTGGTAGCCACTCTTCGTTATGCTGCAAAAGGTAAAAATAGTTTCATAGGTCATCTCCCGAACCCCTAACCGAATACCCGCTTGGCACAATCAGTTGGGTGAGAAGGGAACCGTGGGGCAATTTAGCCCACACAAGTCTCCTTTCAAGCTCATTGAAAGGCCTACGGTCGAGAATGATGCGGTCGCTAGTGGTCTACCGCAAACAACCCCCCTGTGATTACGCTGCCCTGGCTATCACGCATAGCAAGCTGCTCGGGAATGAGTGTGGCAACCCCACTGGCAAGCAATTTGCGGTTCACAGCTAGGACATCAGAAGGCTCAACTTTGTAGCAGCCCACGGTGGGATGTAAGGGTTCCACGTCATGCGGCACCACCTCGGCCATCCTATTGAAGGCCTCCAAGTGCGCCCCTTTCAGAAAGTTGCGCGGGTCTACGACGCCGGCCGTCGTCGGGAGTGACATTCGATCAGGCTTGACGTTCTTAGCTACTCTTGTTAGTTGGTCAACAGCCAGGTTACTGGTGTACGTTGAGTTACGGACAACCTTGATGAATTCATTTAATTTTAGAATGCCGCGGCTAAAGGGTATCTGACTACTCTGAAGGCGGACAAACCTATGAATTTCAGCGTGCAAACAGCCGGCGTACGATTTGCGCAACGATGTCCAACGGGCATCAACGGCTTTCTGCAAAAGACGATGCTGCTCGGTAGTCTTATGAGGAGATCCTGCATTCAGGAAAGTGAAATAGGCCCACAAGATTTCAGCATGTCTCCAAGCAACGTCGCGGCCTCGCCTCCTAGCTCGCCTACTACGAGCCCCTTTGGACTTACCAGTGCACTCAGGTATGACCAGCAGAGACGGAAAAAGTGAATCCCCCTTTGCAAACTTTGGGGGTGTCCTAGGCTCCGACCTCTCATGTAAACAAGAGGACTTTAGTAGTTTCCGAAAACGCCCAAAGGAGCCCCAGCTATCCTCTAGGCACTGTACAGCGGGAAAAACATGGCGGACATGCCCATCGAACAAATGCTCTGAGCTCAGCTCTCGTTCTGAGACTTGTCCTTTTCTTTCGTCTTGCCTCTGTCTTTGCCTTTGCCCTTGCCCTTTTGGTGGTCGTTCTCCTCGTCTTCTCCCTTTCCTGACCCACGCTTCTTCAAGGCTTCCGACGACTTTGCCAGTTCGTTCATTGAACGGAGGTAGGTCGTCACATGCTGCAAAGCTTCGGGGTCCCCGCCGAACATGCGGCGCTGGAAAGGGTCTTGGACATGTGTGAGGAGCCATGCTATCTGCCAATCGCCCCCGTCGATGGCTGCTTGACGCATGGCCTGCAGTGTCAATACACATTGGAGCGCCGCCTGTTCCGGCGGAGAAGCTCTAGGATGATGGACACCAGGTAATGACACCGCTGGAGGTTTCTCTGTTTGCCGAACGGAATTTTCTTGTTGTAGTCGACAATTCGGAAAGGCCTGTCTTGAGCCCCCAGCTCCTCTTCCATGTCTTTGACAAATTTCCGGACATTTTTGACCGGGTTCTTGAACATCCGTTTTCTTGACTTCTTGTAGTTCAGGACAGCACGGGCGTGGCCTCTTTCGCCCTTGCGACCCTCTTCGCTGCTTGTTGTCTGGTCTTCGCTCTGACTGCTGGGCGAATGACTTCTTCGACTGGCCTTGCTTTTTCTGCTTTGCTTCAAGGACTGGGCCAGCTGCAATGCTAGGAGCCCTTGGAGAGGATCCCCTGTCTTCATGGCAGCTTGGACCATTGACTCTGTGGCTTCCTTGCTTGCACTGCCACTGGCCTTCTCCTCTTTTTGCCCCTCTATCATGGAAAACCTTTTCGACTTTCGTTTGGTGAAGGGGCTGGGCGAGGCCTCTCTTCTTTTCTTGTCTTCTTCTAAACCAAAGTCGAGCCATCTCTTTCTCAGACTGTCTAGGCCCTCTCCTTCTTCTGAACTGTCCTCCGAAGAGGTCTCTTCTTTCCTCTTTTTCTTCTTCTTTGGCTTGTCCTTCGAAGCAGTGCGGCCAGGGTCCGAGGCTGTGGCGTAATTCAAGTCCTCCTCCGACTCTAGCATGGCCACACCGAGGCGAAGGAGTTCGCGATGATCCACCTGGAGCCTCATGAACTCTCCTGCAACGCCAATTCGCAGCTGGTGCACTTCGGCTTCCACCAGGCAAAAGCGTACGCCCTCCTTCTCGACACATGACAGTCCAGCTTCGTCGGCCTCTTCCTGCGAACATCTCACCAGTGTGCGTAGCCATTGCTCGTCAACCTTAATGATCAGAGCTTCTCTCCAGCGAGGGTCTTAAAGTCTTCGTTCAACTGTAGGTATCCCCTACTTCCGGCCTTGAGAGCCATGGACCAAGCTCAACCAATCATCCGCTTCGCCTCTGAACCAGGCTTCGGGATTTCCAGCCAGGCTCAAGCACCTCCTCAGCCGCACAGCGTCGCCTATATGGCACAGGTGACGGAAAACCTGAGGGGGATTGACCCGACAGAAGGCTGCGAGACAGCCACCAAACATGAAAGAGGCATGATTTTCCTGAATTTTTGGATGCTGCGCACCGCTGCAGGATGCCAGATCGAGTTTTTGTCCCTGGCGTACACTAATTTAGCAAATCGCCATGCACTACACAGGAAGTTAAAATTTAAACGTAAACACAAAGAGGCAAAGCAACATCATCATAATACAGTGGACGTTTTCTCTAGTTTTAAACTCATATTAAGTCAATGGAACGTAGGTGCTGAGGTTTGGTGTTTTACACAGGACATACCAGAAGTTGTCGCATAAGCCTGTCCGTCAGGGGCGCTTTAGCAGTGTACCGTGTTTGGCACATGTTCCGGACGCTTCAATGGTGAAAAACGGTGAATGTTGGCATCACTTGGTTTGAGCTGGTTTATACACAGCAGTGTAATATGGGAACGTTCTTGCCAATTTGGGTCTATGATGCCGACAATCTGAAGAACACATCAATATGGTCATGGGGGTGAATGCGTGAGCCCACTGGAAGGGCTGTGAGGCATGGGAAAATAACGGCAGAGGTGGGAAGTCTCTCAGTCACAGGTGGGGGGGTGGGCTACACTTTTTTTTGTTTGAAGGGGCGTTTTGAAGAGAGAAGCTGCAAAACAATGAACTTGGATCGGAACGCCATGTGACAGATGGAACAACCTTTCACCTTTTCACGTCCCGTTGCCCCCCTGCGTTCTCTCTACTCCCCTTACCCACGCAAAACAGAGCGCTGAGCCACACACTTCTCGCTTGCCTTGTGAGCTCTGACGTCTTCTCCTATCACGTCCTCCCCCGCTATGCCTGTCCTCCACATGAACTCCCACCCCGTATGCGGGGCCCTTTTGCTTCTGGTTAACAGGCCTCATCACCATTAAAAAGGGCACCCCCAAGCAACTCAACACTTGCCCAGCGCATTCTGTTCCCTCTCCTGCCCTCAAGGTCACCTTAATCCTTGCAGTCCCTCCTACTCATACTAGCCACAAGAAAACAAAGTGTTGGGAGACGCACATCTCACTTTCCTCCCAACCACTTTTCACATCCTGTTATCACCCCTTTTCTGTCCTCAACATGAACTCCCACCCCTGGCCGAAGACTGTTTAAGTGGCCTCCGGAGCCCCTCATGATGCTAATGATGCACTCTTCGGCGTCAATTACATCACTTGCATCACAAGACCCCAAAAACATCCAAAAACTATACATGTTCACTTCTTTTCGGGCCGCCACTCTTTTTCACTCTCCCCCACCAGGCTCTGGGCTCGCCCTACCAGACTGTGCCGCTACGCGACCCCCCCAACACCCCCTAATACTCACTTCGTTCGCCCAATCTTTTAACTCCCCAGCAGCTCTGATCCAGAAGCCAGAAACTCGTAGTCTATGGTATCAGGCCAATGACTTGCATGCTATCTTTCCTTTTTTTAAACTCTCTCCAGTGCCAGTTGTATCCACGCTATAAGAAAGCTGGTGCATCCTCGTTGATTCCACTGGGTTTTCAGAATCGTTTGATAGGAGGAATTTCCGCTCGACCTTTCTTTCCTTATGCAGAACAACTTATGGATAACCTAGATCTCTATTCCTCCTTGTCTAACCAAGAATACCTGCTGAATGTTCGTCTTGAAGCAAAATTGTGTCCTCTTTCAATATCGCATGTGATCCTTATGCACCAATTTCTTTTCCCTAAAGTCAATATTTGTATCAACGTCTCAAAAAGTGTATCCTCCGCAACAAGCAATCTTCCGATCAGCTTGCCATTCCGTCTTGAATCATCCGATCTGATTTTCAATTCATAATTCACCGTTAAGTGCTTCCCGTGTCTTAAACCGGTGGTATTTGTGGGTGGTCGCACGTTTTGTCTTTTATGGGTTTCTTATACATAGCAATCCTCTAGTACCCCACATATATGGAAGGACCTTAGACGAGCGAACCTTGGATAAATCGTGAGTTGGTTTGGAACTGTGCCTAATTTTTCTAAGACCCAGCGGCGGTTTCAATGCGGCCCGCCGACCAAGCCTACGCTTCACAATAATTCAACTTGAGTTTCCACTCACAATAAGTATGAGCTCAGTTTAGAAATGGGACTCTTAAAAGGCAGAGTGCCATTGCTGTCCTTGTTGCAATCCTGCTAGTCTGTCAAGCAAATTTCAACAACCCTTCCACATGTTAAGCGCAGCTGGACATGGAACTGGCTGAGACGGTCATGTCTGAGCAGACAAAGGCCCGGCCTCATCTTTCGCCATAGCGTTGGCTCTTGCCTCCCGCTTCATCCGAATGTTTTCCACAAGCGGCTCTGATCGCTCGCTACTTACAGCGCGTTTTGATTTTATGACATCAGCAATCGTGGTGCAATGCTAGCAAGTTCCTTGAAACGGTCCTACTTTCTAAGTTAATAGGATGCAAGCTTAAAGGTGATCTTCCACACCATCAGGTGATCGAGACGATCATCTGAGGTAACACACTTGTAAATTCTTGATTCAGCCTGCTTAGGCGGGGCTAAGCTCTGAGCGAATGCTGGCAATGCGAGCATCATACCACAAGCATTTCTTCTATGGATCGTTGGATGGATGGATGGATCGATGGATGGACAGCTTGTGGAAGGACAATAAGGAACTGGAAGAGCATGACAAGTGGACAAGTGAGTAAGTCCAAGACTGAGTGAAGTCCGAGAGACGGTTCCGCCAAAACGGCGCAAGCTAGAAATTGGCATTTATATAATCAAGATTGCCATTCACACAACAGCCCTCTCTCCCAGCCTGAAAACTGTGAGGCTGTCAGACGGTCACATTTAGAAAGGGACTTTGTCGAAGACACCCGTAAGGCTGGAAAACTGAAGAGCCCCAAAGCCTTGAGCGTTGGCCAACAGTTTTGGTTTGGAACACCATTGTACCACAACACTTGCACCACAGCGAATCGGGAACGAACGTGGAACGACCAGACCAGACCGGTACAATATGGTACAATCACAATTTGACAATCACAATATGCTTCAATCAATATGCCACTGCCATGCTGCCGAATGCTGGACACGCCTGGTCTTCGGGTCGCATCACCTGTTACCTGTCGGATTTTCTCGACTGGCAGCCAGGGATG
>CAXAMN010022417.1:704339-731719 GCA_963970005.1 Durusdinium trenchii | reverse complement strand
GCATCACCTGTTACCTGTCGGATTTTCTCGACTGGCAGCCAGGGATGACAAAGTTAAATGCCACTTGACCCGGACCAACATCCTTGCCAGCCTAATCCCCACACTTGCGTCAGACGCGCAAGGATCGTGGGATCCATCCGAACTGTCACTCTCCATCGCTGTGGTGGAAGCGACCGCGGGGCGGGGTTTGGGGAAACATTTGCTACAGCGCAAGTGGATGGCGGTGGAGGGGATGTCTTTACAAATGCGGTAGTCGGCTTGGTTCTTGCCAAAGGGCCAACCGCATCGCGCGCGCCACCGTCTGGGGTGAATATCTAATTTGTAGATCAACGTCAAGCGATACCTGCCGCCTTTGGCCGTGTTCAAAATAGTGACACCGGGCAGGTTTTCCTCGGATACACTGAGGTGTACGGAGGCGTCGCAGTCCTCCAACATGTGTAGCTCAGGTTGCATAAAGGATGTTTTACATTCCTTAATGCGCTGTTGAAGGGAAAGAAGCTCTTCTTGAGCCTTTCTCACTGACATGGTTGCTGTGGATTCTAGAGCAAGCATGTCGAGCTGAGCTACCGGGGCGTCTTGAACGTAGTGTAACACAACGTCCGAACCCCATCTCCCAAACAGTTGTATCCGCCACAACTCGATGTTGTGAATGGCCATAAATCTCGCTCCCGTGACCCGGGCGCTGTGACCCGTGTATGCCCGTGCTCCGTTTTCGTGCACGATGGGCAAGTGCAGCCGATGCGCTAAAGCTTCGAACGTGTCTGCCCAACTTTTCTTGGTTGAGGCCAGGCCATCTTCAGCAGGGAAGATGAGTTGTTCGGGTTCGTCAGGTAGGCACTTCAGAAGGTCGACCATCACATGATAGGGGCAGAGCCCTCCCGCGCATGTGTGTGATCTGGTAGCTCCTAGTGCTGCCTGATCCGTCTTCGAGCTGGGGAGCTTCCACGATGCCTTGAGCGGGGTCTCATCGATGGTCACATGCTTGTGACGTGCCCGAGATGCCTCAAGCTCTCTTAACAGCCACCACGATGCCAAAATCGTAGCTGATACCTCCGGATCGCCCGACAGGTTTGCCAAACGCTCCAATGGGAGGTGTGCTGCCTGTTTGGGATGTCCAATGCCCCGCTTGCAACTGCGCACGCTTGCTGCAGTTGGTCATCCCGGTGTGAGCCTAGGGCGATGTGACAACTCTTGGCGGTGTCAAGGTACAACTGCGCTGATCTGTACCCTCCAGCTTTGAGAGCCCCCATGACAGTATAAATCATGGTCGGGTCCAAGTGGAACGGGTCCGACCAACTGGCGGTCGTAGCCAGCGTTGCCCAGAGCTTTTGTCGGGAAGCTGATGGTCCTTTTGTCGACTCCGCCATGTTGTCTTTGGTGAGCTCTGATCTGCATGCCTGCGGGTCTTTTGCCGCATTGATGGCTGCCTCCGCTGACCCCCTGCCGTAAGGCTTGGGTTCTCCCGATCCCCTGTCCAGTGACCCTCCGCCAGGTGTGGCCGGAGAAGCGACCGATGCCGCGGGGCCCGGTCTGTCTACGATGGACAAGGTCGGAGGGATTATGGCAAAGCCTTCATGTAAATGCGTCGGTCTATAGCGCTGGCGCGCCTGGGCCCGAGGCTAGTGTGCGCTTGAACGGCATGCTGCAGCGCCATCTGCGACATGAACCCTCTTTCTCGACCCGATCGAACCGATGGTCGACGAAGGAATCCGGTTAGACCAACCTCCCGACCCATGAAAACTCCCCCCCCCTGGTGCGCTTCTTTCTCAGGTCTCTGGGGGTGTCACAGGTCTACCTTCCAGAAGCTGCGCTCGATCACCACCTGTGCGCGGTCAACAAGCTTCAGGTGTTCTGGAAACCTGGCCTGAGTGCCTGATCCAGGGCGAATTCGCGAGCGAGCACGTTGAGCTGGGTGGAGGCGGCTCCTCCCTCGGCTAACATGTGCAGCACTCCCATGTTGTCAGATCGGGCTCGCACCGCTGCACTGTGCCCCATCTGCGGAAGCCACAGTCGAAATGCAACGAGCAATGCGAGTCCCTCCCACAACGTGTTGTACTTGGAGCATCCCGTCTGAGCTTTAAATTTGCTCAACGCTTCGCTTGGGATGCTGCTGGAAAAATATGTTACCAACTTCTCCCTCACCTTCAAAATGCCGCCAGTGCCCCAGGGGCTGGCGTCAGTGGTGATCTCAGCAATGAAACACGGCGGGCGACTTTCGAGCACCCGGGTCAAGGGCGCTGGCTCACCAGTGCCTGGATCCATTTCAAAGCAGGCCGAATTCGCCTAGTGTGCACCGCCCTTCCGGAAGGACGGGTTCTCCCGTCTCCGTCATTCGCTGGCGTGCGACTTCCCAGGACGGCCCATAGTGAAGAAAGAAACGGGCGCAGGTGTGTTACCAGCCCAGCCACGAATGACAGCGACCCGGCGTAAGATCGGAGCTGCTTCTTTCCAATCACCGGTCTCTTGAGCATCTGTTCTGTGGCTTCCTTCAATTTGTGGACTTTGTCTGCGGGGAGGTGACGGTCACCGTGGCATTGACGTCGTCCAGTTCCAGGCGCGCTCCCACCCAATTGATGGCTCTTCCCCCTTCGGCCTTCGATAGCTTCACTGGGAAGCCAGCCACTGCAAACCACAGCAGTAAGGCCGTGAGGTCCGTCGCCGCTTGGCTGAGTTCGCCGGCCAGAACGAAGATCGGGTCGTCCACGTAGATCTGGGTACCCGCTTCTGGGAGGATGGCCGCACAGGCCCTTCCCAACCATGCCGCGAATCGGCCCCAAATCGTAGGTGAACTCCCGGCCCCGAACACCAGGGCGTCGAAGATGATGATCTCCATGCCATCTTGGGGGTTCGGCTTGGGCCTTGCAGCAACCGTGAACTTCTTGTCTCGCCCTGACGGCACGTTTATGAAGGCGTCACGTATGTCCACAGCTGCCAGCCAAGGTTGTCTTCCCCCTCGATACACACTGATGGCGTGTTGTGCCACGTCCACCACCGAGGTAGGATGATCCTTTCGCCTTGGTGACAAATCTGGTTGGCCTTGGCCTTGGATTCCTTGAGGTCCCAGATGATGCGGCTCTTCTTGACACCTTGGGCGTTGACCTTGGTGATGACTCCCAACTTGTTGAGCACGGGCCTTCCTCCCAGCTCTTGGGTTGCTTGGGCCATGTCGAGGGCAGTATGGCAGAAGCCCCGTTGGATGTAGCCCTGAATGAGGCTGTCGAGTTCCAGGGCTTCTTCTTCTGCTGACTTGTAGTTCTGCCATCCTTCTATGGCCCTGCAAATATCTTGCCGGGTGACATCAACCGAGGGGATTGGGTCGCTGTATCCCATGCAGAGGTGCTCCGTGGTCGAGCCACCGGCAAAGATGTGCGGTGTCGGGATCTTGCATTGCCCAACCCCTTGCCTCGATGACGCTGGCTTCTAGGGGTGTGTTGGCTCTTGCGGTCCGCCGTCTTGACGAGTATATGGTTTGCCCAGGACTTCGGCCACCCTCACTCTCAGCCCGGTCACAACCTCTTCCGGGAATGGGCTGGCCACTCGACCGGTCAGTATGTCGTGGATCTTACTTAGCAAGGGTGTGTACTCCCCCTGACTTTTGGATGCCCTTTGCATTCGGCCGTCCACTTGTTCCCACCTTTGCACCGTGGGATTGTGAGCCGCTTCAGACTTGGTGCCGTCTTCACGGGCCCATAGTTGCTTGCTGCGGTTGCACCTCTTATCCTTCAACGCTGTGAGGTCTAACCGTTCCGTGCAAAGTTGCGTGGGCTTGGTGGTCTCAAGGCCAGTCACGCATTGGTCGAATCGGGTGGCATCGACCCCTTGCCACTTTGGGATCAATCTCTAACCACAGCGATGGCTTTCCCGGCGGGTGGTCCGGGTTCTCCAGCCCCCAAGGTGGGGTTTGGGATCCCTGTGATGTGATCGACGGTGCGGATGACTCTGGGTCTGGGTCCCGGCGGCTTCTCTCGCAGGGGCGAGAAAGTCCCGCATGGCGTGGCTATCCATCCAGCCTCGAAGTACTCATCATCCAGGTCCTTCTTGATCTCGTCCCAAACCTTGTCGTCCGTGAGATCGGTGGGCGTCGGCAAAACGGTGTCCAGGCTGCACACCAGCCATCCAAGACGGGCCATTTGGTGTGCCAGATCGCCTTCCCTTTTTCGTCCGGAGAAGACGATCAGCATCCGTGCATGGTTTCTTGAAACTTCATCCACGGTGCTAGTCCACCACCCGTATTTCCTCGGAGGTTCTTTCAGAGGCACCACTGGTCTGAGCTTCGGAGCCTCACCCCCCTGGGACCCGGAGGCAGGAAGGGGTTCAGCACCTAGTCCAGGCTTGTGTGTCGATGCCTGTGCCGACTGATCATCCTTTGGTGACTCTGACTCTTCTTCGTACACCAGCTCTTCTTCTTCTTCATCTTGATCGGCCTCTTGACCGCGCCGGCTGTTCTCCGCCTCCATTCTTTGCTTCTTGGTTGGCGGTTCGATTGGTGACTTTGGGGCAGCTTTTCTTTTGACCATCAGACCGGGAAGGTCCTGGTCTTTGGACTGCCTGGCCGATGGAGGATCCTTAGTTGCAGCTTTTTGCGTTTATCAGCGGTGTGCGAACTGGCAGCCGACTTGCCGCCAGCCGCACTTGCGGGTCAGTCCTTCTTGGCCCCAGTGCAATTGATGCCTTGGTGCGGACCCAGGCACTTGTTGCACTGATGGGATCTCTTTGACTTGCACTTGCCTTGTGCCTGCTTTGACCCGCATTTGTCACCATTGTAAAGACGGCAAATCTCCACCCCTCTTCGATTGTGGGCGCACGCGCCGTCTGTTCCCTTTCGGGATTTGTCTTCACCTTTGTAGGTCCTGTTTGACCTGCCGGCTCTTCTCCTCTTTGCATCACCCTCCTGGGGGGTCGTCATCATCTGCTCCCGCAGGGGTGCGTTTTGACCGGGCCAGGAACAAGGTGGTTGGTGTCGTGAGCTCCTTGTTCCAAAACTCCGTGTCCTTCACGGCGTAGGCGTAGCAAGCATTCCAGGGCGCTGCTGCCGTGAAGCCAAACGTGGGGTTGGCATTGAGCTCTCTGCGCAACCTCTCTAGCTGCTCGGAGCGCATCCGACTGTCGGCCTTACTGACAGATGAACGGCCACGCCTCCTCTCCGAATTGGGTGACGAACCCCCGGATATGTTCGGCATAGGCATCTAAGCGCTCGGCCTCGGCTGCATCAATTCGTAGAAGGAAGCTGGGCCGGGCTGCTCCTTCTTCCCCCACTCTCCGGTGGAGACATTGAGGCTGTAGCTTTGGAAGGTCTGACGACGGAGGAGGCGCTGGCCGTGGGGGCCAGAGATCGAGAAGCCCGCGTACGGGACCGCATGCGCCGCCAGGACCTGACTCAGTGCAGCCAACTGATCCCGGCTCACGTCGGCGTCTGCACTAGGAAAGTCGTGTCGCCCAGCGGATGAATCTCTGCATCCAGGGTCGGATCCAAGACTGCGCTCAACTTGAGCTTGCGGGCCTGTGGAGTCCCTGCCGTCGCAGCAGCCCCTGCCAGCGGGGGGAAGGGGGCTGGTGCTACAGCCAGTGCCGCTCCCACGGCCGCATCGCCTGGCAAGTCTACAGCTCTTCCCGCTCGTAGGCAACAGACACGCCTCCATGACTCCAATCTGGCCTCTTCCACTGGGGTCAGTCCTCGAGGTGCTGGCGCTGGGTCTCCAGGATCTCGCACTTGAAGGTTCGAGACCACTCGATCCCAGGTCGGCCTTGGGATCAAAGCGACTTCTCTCACCCGGGCTGGTTGCCCCAGTGCCGCCAGGATGGCGCCTGACAACGGGCCTTCAACTCCGGCCCACGCCCTGGCCTCCTCCAAGTTGTTGATGGCCTGAAGCTCAACCTCGGTTGGGTCCATGGGTGACCGCGGGCCCTTCGTGCAGCAAGTGGATGCTCGTCGTCTGGCGGTCCTGCCTTGGGTTGGCCTCGACCCCTCGGTGTTTCGAAGGGTAAAGCGCTTGTACCCGTTAAAGGCTACGCCAACTCGGCGCCGTTTGTTGACGAACTTAATCGCCCGCTCAGTGAGCCTTTCCCACGCCTGGAGGGCTTCCTCGCTGGCCGTGGATCGAGGGGCAGGTGTCCGGAAACACGCCCACCCCACCACGATGCCCAGGAGGAGAGTGAGGGCCCACCCCGCACCCAAGATGATCAAGGGATCAAGACCCTCCTGATCCTCGGGTTTGGAAGTGACCACCAAATCACTCATGCCCCCCCCACCTGTGTCCGACTCAGCTGGAGCCAAAATGGCATACGGATGGGAATCCACAACCACACTCAAGCATTGTCAACCCCACAAAACTTTGTGTTCTATCAACACCTCCGAAATGCATATGCTCGCATACTCTTCGGCATGCTACGAGCAATCTTAAAGCCGAGTTTGAATCTACAATGTGGCTTTCTTTGCAAAAGATCAGGCTCATTGGTCCAAATGTGCATGTCAAAGATCATCGACAAACAGTGTCTAGCTCCGAGTCTACATCTTCCAGTCTTTCAGAAGTTTGACAACTCCATGAAAGGAGAGCCGAGAGTACAAAACAAAGCACTTCCAGTAGCACTTGACTTGTGGAAGCTGTTTGAAGTCATCGACAAAACCAGGGGTATGGAAAGACGGCAAAGCTTGATCAACCAGTCTCTTTCAGTAATACAAAGAGCTTGCCTGCAAAAGCATGTGCACCGCTGATACAGAGCCATTCTGAGCAGCATACCTGCCAGTAATGCACTGTGCACCAACGCCCTGTATGTCGCAAGGTAGTCTTGTTATCACCTCTGTCTTGTCTCTGCGTCTGATCTTCAGTGTCAATATCTCCTAAAGGAATGCAGGCTGGCTACGCAATCGCTTGAGATGCATGAGTAGCATGAGTCACAAGGCACGATCACAAGGCACTATCATTATATATTATTATTATGATGACTTGGCCGCGCACATCAGCGGCGTCATGCCTTCTTTGGGCCCCTTCCTCTTCACAGGCCAATCTGGCTCCTGAAGTGCTCAAGCTGCTCAAGCTTGCTGTCGCCGCTTCGCTGCATTTCAGTCCATGTCACTCCTTTCACCTTTTCGTTCCCCACGAGTGCCTGGTCCCACATGCTTGTAGGCGGCTTTGGCCGCATCACAAATGGACGCCTCGTCTCGAGGTACGCCCCCTGCCAAAAAGAACTCAACACAGAAAAGTGGCTGGAAATACTCTTGCAGCTTTAATCCGTTTGATCTTGCAGTCTCTTCAGCGCAACCATCACAGCCACCTCATCCAATGCCATCTTCAAGCTGCCAATATCATTGTCTCGGCCTCATGGAAGCGTGCAAAAGTACGTTGGACGCCCGGTTCTCATAAATGTGCGTTTGGGTGCACCAAATGCATCTCAAAATGTTTATGTGTTATGTTTGGGATGAGAGGTGGACGTTCACCCGTTGTTGGAAACTTTCCATGCTTGCCACGAACAAAATTGAAAAGGTATCTTCTTCGAGTCCTGTGAATGCGCGTGTCCCATGCATGTGTGCACCTCCTCATCTGTTGATTATTTTCCCCCATTATGTACTGTAAATTTGAGAGATACGTGGTGTGGTTTGGGATGCTCCTATCGCATGCACCATTATACATATATATATATTGTATTATTCCTTTCCTTCCCATATTATCCCCAGCAAACGTGCTCGTCTTTCTCGACACCCTATCTTTCCCTTACGATGAAAACCACCACACAACTTTCGAGGCCCGAGTCCCACCCTCAGTCAGCTGACCAGATTAGAATTGTTGCCGGCCAAGTGGTTGCATGCACTTCTTCCGTGCAAATAGGGTATACAGAAAGCTCTGCAACCATGCAGCAGAGATGGCTGCAGCTGCACTTGTCAACAGTGCGTTCATGGACACCCTACCCAACATCCTGCTCGGTGCTAGCGTTGGGCTGAATGCAAAGTTTAAACGAGATCCATTCCATGCTTTGACATGACTCCTGGCCTTTGAGTCCTCAAGGCCAGTCGACTCAAAAAACTGCCCATTCTGAGGTTGCAAAGCTCCCCACTGGCGGCAAGAAGCCGTTGGTTCAGGACACCCTTGGAGTCCTGGCAGGGATCTTCTACTCGTCGGAATGGTGCTTGAATCTTCAGCCTGTCTCCTGAATCTCTACTTTTGCAGGTCCACAATGAAATGACCTGGATTCAAATTTGTATATATATATAATACCATAATAAGATATATCGTAAATAGTCCGCTGTTTCTAGGTGCAACCACAAACACAGCAGCCATCCAAATGCAAGTTAGTCTTGGAACCAGAGTAGTTGTGCAATACTCACAACCTGCAGGACAAAGACTCCACTAAGTCCCACACAAATATCTGGGATTGAGTTCTCAAGTGTTTACAAAATCAAGCACAAGCGCAATTGAAACTTGAGATGACTTCTACAACATCTTGGACTGAACAAATGCCACTCATGTTTATCAAATCCAGCATTTGAATCATCTTTCCATATTAAAGGATAATTATATATGTACATATCTTCTAGTATCTCAGCTCCCTATATCTATATATATACACATATGCTGCTCATGCTCTCTTTCATTTCATCAAGATACAATTTGACTGAGAGAGAGAGAGAGACCATATGCCTTCAGAAACAATGGGGATTGCTTTGCAAAGCTGCATCTCTGCGCTTGATTTTCGTCAAACACGCCTTCAGAGACTGTCCTCAGGAGGGAGCACATCTTCCTGCCACCTGTGCACTAATTGCATACGATCAAGCTGCTCACGCAATATAACCACCAAGCTTGAGGAGCCCGACCAGGACGGCAAAACCCTCTCAAATAGTTTCATGTTGCTGCCAATCCTTTGCAGGCACAGATCTGCCAAAGACAGCATGGGCACTGGCTGTAAATGTATTTGATGAAAGTTGCATTGCTGGAAAAAGGCATGTCTCTTGATATCCTCGATGTTGGCTGCACCGAGACGCACATCGGCATCTTCCACAACCATTTCGCTGATGAGGCCACGTGCATCAGCGGGTATTCCCGGAGGAAACTGCAAGTCGAGTGCCAGAACTCGTTGGAAGATCAAGTACTCTGACTTTTCATGGAAAGGTGGACAACCAGTCAACACCTGGAAAACTGTGCAGCCCAAGGACCATATATCAGAGCGATGGTCGCTGCTCTTGTTCTCAATGACCTCCTTTGGCATAAACTGAGGCGTGCCTACATAGTCCTCAAACACCTTGTGACGAGAGGCATTCCCAGATCCTTTGATGTGAGGGTTCTCAAGGTCCTTGGCAGTCCCAAAATCAATCAGCTTTACGACACCAAGTTCAGTAAGCATAATGTTCTCTGCCTTCAAGTCCCTGTGGACTATATTTGCTTGCCGGAGATAGGAAACAGCGTTGACAACCTGCGCTAAGTAGTGTCGTGCCCTTCCAACGGGGCAGCCAACGGTTTTGATGACTTCCCACAGTTCGCCACCGAGACATTCTTCCAGCATTACAAAAATGTTTGTATTATCAGAAAACCATCCCAGCATCTTGATGATGTTTGAGTGGTTGGTTCTTTGCAAACAATGTTTTTCCATATACAGGTCAGCGGTTTTCTTCAAGCGCTCACACCGGTATCGATCAACAATTTTCATAGCGCATCGCAGGCCTGTCTTCTTCTCGACGGCAGCGTACACAGAAGTAAAGGTGCCTCTTCCAAGCAGAATTCCAATATCAAACTCTGTGTCCTTTCTTCTTACCAATGGTGGCAAAGGGAACGACATTGCTTCATCCGCGCCCCAGGGATTGCAAGTGCAGCGCAATTATTTGTCCACTCCACACACCGAGTTGCAAATATCCAACCAAAGGGGAGTCGGGGATCATTAGCCTGAAAGGCATCGTGAATCATAACCCAGAAAGGCGGTCTTCTATGGAAAAACATTAAGTGGCTGCATGGCTAATCAAAACTCACCAGAGATCAAAAGCCTGAGTGCTGACAAGACTGAACCATGCCACATGGAAACAAACATTCAATGCGTGATCAGCACAAAAATTGCAAGCAAAATCCAATTCCTCCTTGGCCGGTTGGATGTTTGTGCAACAGTTGCCCGGCACAGGGATTGCATGCACGATGACTTTCCTGGCTGATGCTGTTTCACACAGGCAAACACACGTGCATTGCAAACCTGTGTTTTGCCTTGATATTCATCATAAAACAATGTATATATACATAATATGTTCCCCTTGGATCTACATGCCATTTGTTCCCTTCGGACGTGCGATCTACACTCTACACCAACAAAACAGCAAACAAAGAAACAAAAACCTCATGCAAAACTTAAATGATTACAAAAATGAACGAAAAAAATGTTTCTTGCGGATTGCAAAGGCCACGAGAATGGCCGCGACATCATCCTCAATGTTGAAAACAAGCCAGGAAGACTCCCCGGCTGACTTTTCGCATTGGCAAATTGCCTGACAACAATATGAAAAACCCCTTTATCACACGCACATGCAAAAATCCAACACGAGTCGTTGTTCACTTCCCTTGAATACTGCACCCACCAACCAACGTCGATCCACATCATCTGTTGACACGGAACACAAACGAGTTTTTGAACATGTTGCTTCCCATGTGTTGCGGACGCACAAAAGCACAAGGTTTTAAACCACAAAATTGTATCGGTTCGTTTCGGTGAAATTAAGACATGGACACCACCCATGGCAAAGCTTTCCTCATGCTTCAAGCATTACTGTATTATGCATCAACCTTCAAAAACATCGAAAAGATAACCTCAAATTGCATGGCTGCCATCTTTGCCAAGAATTGTTTCTATCTTGTTTGCTTCATTCAAGTCAAAAGCAGCTGCTGTTGAGCAACAAATGTACTGCAGAAACAGTGCAGACCCACATCTCGTCACAACCGGACATCCCAAAATTGAATAGTCAGAACGATACATACATACATACATACATACATACATACATACATACATGCATACATACATCCATGCATGCATGGCTCAAGCCGTTTGAGGTCTCAACCTGGTCCCATTCAAATCCAGGCACAGGTAAGATAGCCATTGGAGCCTAGCATTGTGGACCACCTTGGCACTGGACCGTTCTTTGCTAGCAATCTTGCTCTTCACCAACCTCGCTTTTGTTGACCCCTTAGGTGACTGGCAAGGTCTCGCTCTGGTCTCCGGCCTGTACACCATCCTGGTGACTGGGGCTACAAGATCAGCTTTCTCCCAGGCCAGATTGTGATCGGTGCCAAGCTCTTCAACTTCCACCAGGCCGCGGACGAGCTTCTTGAGAACCTCCTCATCAGGAGCTATGACGTCCAACTGGTGTCGTGCATATCAGGTATGCACCAAGAGCAACTGTCACAACTGGATATGGCAAGACAAGATCAAGAGCGGCAACAAATGCCGAAAGTGCGGCACATGGTGGGTGGTCACCGCAAATGGCAAAGGCAAAGGACAAGGCCACTCCACCACATCCAAAACCCTCCTTAAGGGTTGGCCCAGGAAGACATACCAAGAAGCCCTTCTGGACACACCGCCTGGGCTACACCGGCCTCGACCACTCCGACGCCCTAAGGACCAGCAGCAAGCTGCAGAGCTCCTCACAGCCAACTGGGAATCCATTCCGGACACCATCCAAAGCAAGCTTCAAGCTTTGGGCCTAGGACCTCAACCCCAGGAGGAGCCAGGGCTGACTGACATCCTGAAGACACATATGAGCTCTTTACCGCCTGAAGTCCAAGCTGTAGTCACTAAGCTGACGACTCCCCTCCCGCAAACGGAGAAAGAGATTGCGCAGCAGCTGAAGAATCAGGTCACGGAGTTGAAGAATCATTCCATCAAGAAGACCCAGCTTCAAGTCAAATTGGACCAGGCGAAGAGTCACTATGCAGCCATGCTACAAGACATGCAGGACATCCAAGCACGCCTCAATGATGGACAACAAAAGCTCAAGCAGCTCTCCGACAAGTACATGGCTGCAGTGAACCAAGCACCCAAGCCTGAAGACCTCACAACGGACACAGCGGCCACCGAGCCCATTCCCATGGTAGTCGAATCTTTTGTCACGAGCCTTGGCATTTCTTTGACTGAAGATCAGAGAAGCCAACTTCACGGTCTCTTGAAGCGTCCAAATATGGATGGAGAGGACCCAACCAAGCGCAGGAAAACTGAGACGACTGCAACTCCAATTCACTCACCGTTGAGTGGGTAACATGCAGTGGGAACTCCAGGGGCAATTTCAAGGGGAATTTGTGCCAGTTCCCCTTGATGATTTTGATGAGGCACATACCAACGGGGAAACTGTGATCCAGCACCAATGGGTTTGCCGCGCTGCCTCAGGCTCCGAGGTGCACTTCACCACAGACCATGCATGGTGTGAAAGGGACCACTCACACCAACCATGGATGGCTTTTGGGGAAAACCTTTCCAGCCTGCATGAAGGGGACATTTCATGCACCAATCCACATGGCACAGAAGCACAGGACGACCACGTCACAATTTTGACATCAGAGACTTCACTCCAACCCTCCGGCCATGACAATCTGAAGCCCTCTGACTACCTCTCCATCAAAGGGGGAGCACTATCCAGTGGCAATCCGGAGCTGCCACACACAGGATTGCACCACATGGAGCATGAGTATGCCTCCACCACCGACTGCATTTTGCAGAACCTCAGCATGACAGTGGGCAACCCTGGTGCCTACTGTTATGCCAATGCACCATGGCGAGCTTTCAGCTGGACCTGTGCGCTGCTGCAAGAAACGAGCGCCCAACCTTGGGGCACCCTGCAAGAAGCAGTACAAGAGTCTTTGGACACTGCGGAAACCGTGGACCTACACCAGCTACCAGGAATGCAAGAGCTCTGGACACAGCATGACCTCAACTTGCAGGGAGATGCAAATCACTTTGTGAACTCACTCTGGCTTCAATCACAAACCAGAGCCTTCCACTACCGCTATGCAGAGATCAAGGAGCAAGGCTACCTGGTGGATCACGTCCAAATGCCGATCTTGATCCCCTACCCTGATGACTGGCCTGAAGACACAAGGTTTCAGGACCTCATCAACAACTGGGCCAATCAGGGCTTGGGGCAATACCTCATGGATGACAAGAAAGTCCTCATTTGGATTTGCCAGAACGTCAACCGAATTTGTTCCAGCTGTCCTGATTTGCCATCGGGGCAAAACACATGAAACGGGCCACTATTTTGCCATCCTCATCTACCGGGATTTGATGTGGTTAGCAGACGATGGCAAAGTCCCAACCTACCTGCCCTTTCTAACACCAAAGCTGGCCAGTCAGATCACTCAAATTTGGGCTGTCAGTCTCGATGTGTTCAGAACACCACAGCAGATCCGCCGCAGCCTGCCACCCATGGAAGAACCAGACTACGACCCACCTCTTCATCCCAGTCCAAACAAAAAGGCCACTACGCCAATGTCACCAACTTTGGCAGACAGGTCATTGACTGGTACTGGACAAGAGATGGGGACATTCACATTTTCGTGGAAACCCATCTGGACCAACAACGTCATCAAGAGATATGCCAGTACTTCCGGCTCCGAGGCCGCACAGCTTTTGGCACAGCAGCCACCATGAACCCAGAAGCCACAGGCACCTCAGGTGGGATTCTCATCCTGGCTGACCCCAGTTGCTGTCTGATGGACTTAGAGCACTATGATCATCAAGGGTGCGGCTACCATGCCTTTCTGTGGCAGGCCACTGAGGCCACCATTCTGGTGATTGGCATCTACCTCCATCACAGTGAAACCTTACAGAGCACCACCAATGCCACAATCATCAGCAGAGTCCTGGCACTCCTTGAGGCCACCAGACATCCCTATGTCATCATCGGTGATTGGCAAAATCATCCCGATGCCATTGCAGGCACTGTCCTGCCGGCCAAGTTCCACTTCGGCATTCTGGCGCCAGACCACAGTGTTCTGTCCGGTAATGTCTTGGACTATGGGCTACTGCATGACCAACTGGCCAGCACCACTGCTTTGACCACCGATTGGGCTGTGCCTTGGCGCCCTCATGCACTGCTCACATTGACTTTTGACGTTGAAGCAGCAACACGAGAGTATCGCCAGATCCAGCAATTCCCGGCATTACCCAAAGTCCCGGACATCGACTTCAGACCATGGACTACATATCAAAGTCAGGCACATGAACTTTGCCTCTACGACAATCCCACCAATGAAGCAGCACAACACTGGGCAGACTGGATCTCTAAAACTGAACAATATGTACTCCAAGAGCATCCATGGGCTGCACAAGGACGTGGGGCAAACCTGAGGGCGATCACTAAGCCACTGCTTCCCATTGGACCTACCAGAACCTGGCGCAAAGGCCGTCCAGCCTACTGGGAACAGCTCCGAGCGCGTTTCCAGCTCGCGATTAAACAACCGGCTGAAGCCCAGCACGGCCCAGTCAAAGGCTTCATGAAGATGATCAAGGATGGGCAGAAACACTGGCAAGGGCCACCCACATGGGGTCAGTTTCTGGACACCACATACCACTGGCACAAATACAGAGATCCCCATGCCGCGGACCTCATGGAGCACACCATGACACATCAGCACAAAGAAGCCCAACAGCAGGCCAATGATGAAAGTATGCTCCAGTACCAGGAATGGCTTCTCACTGGACAGCAGAAAGGCCTCAAAGGTCTCTTCCGCAGCCTCAAGACCAGTGAAATGGCCTGGCTCAGACCGTACAGACAGATTCCAATGCATGATAGGATGACACAACGCCTGCAGGATTGGGGTGACCTTTGGGGACTGAGACCTGACAATGATCCACACCCCCGCCAGAGCCTCCAACAGGAAGCACAAGCTCATGCTGCAACACTGGAACCCATCACCGTGGGCCAACTGAGCAGGGTCCTCAAGGGACTACCAGACAAGGCCAGTGGACCCGATGCAGTCTCAACCCAGTTGCTTAAAGCAGCACCACCACTTGCCTTGGCACCCTTGCTCAACCTGATCCGCACCATGGAAGAACAAGCCCAGCTTCCCACCCAGATGCAAATGCACATGGTGGTCATGCTGCCAAAGAATGCCACAATTGAGCGCCCTATCACATTGACGTCCACTCTGTGGCGAACATGGTGCCGCCTACGCAAGCCTGTGCTTGACCAATGGCAAAAGTCCTTGCCCATGACCATGGAGCATGACAAAGCCCGGCCTGGGGCCAACGTCCTTTTTGTGGCCTTAGAAAGACTTCTGCGACAGGAAGTCCACAGAGCGCGAGGCAACCATGGCATCACCGTGCTCATGGACATGTCCACTTTCTACGACACGATCCCGCTGGACAAGTTGCAGCAGGAGGCCATGAAGCTGAACTACCCACCTCTGCATCTTGAATTGGCGATGCAGCTGTATACCGGCCCAAAGGCAATCAGTGCCGAACAAGAATTCACCCCATTCTTTCGGGTGGATCGAGGCATACCAGCCGGATGCCCGCAAGCGCCCTTGCTTGCGAAGGCCGTTCTTGCACCAGCCTTGATCCCATGGCGAGAGGACCATCCAGACATCCACCTAACCAGTTGGGTTGATGACATCGGCTATGACACTCATGGCCGAAGTCCCCTCCAGGTGGCAACCAGGGCGGTTGAGGCATACCGAGACTTGCATGCCAGACTCCAGCACCTTGGGCTACGAGTTAATGCCAAGAAAACAGCCTTTCTGGCCACCGACAAAGCCACGGACAGGGAGCTCAAGGCTCTACTGAAGCCACACGAACCTCAGGTGGCCACAGTGATGAGGGACCTCGGGATTGATCACCAAGCAGCTCGTCGACGGCGAATCCCAGTGCTCAAACAAAGGTTTGCAAAAGCACACCACAGGAAGCTCAAGCTCCGCAGCCTCAAGATTCCTTCTCTGAAGGTTCGACTCAGATTGCACAAAGGAGGCATTCAGCCAGTTGCTTTATGGGGAATCGAAGCGCAAGGACTTGCCCCCAGATACAGACTTGCACTCAGAACCGCACTGGCAAACCAGCTAGGTCACCATCAAGGAGGCTCACTTGATGCCACCTTTGACCTCCACAGCAACAAGTACCTTGACCCAGCTGACCAGGTCATCATCCATCACATCAAGGCCATCCACACGCTGTACCAAGCTTGGCCAACCGATCAAATTGAGCACCTGGAGCAGGCCTGGTCGAACATCTACCAGCACCTGAGCACTAAAGCCCATCCCTGGTACACAGTCAAGGGCCCAATTGCAGCCACCATCGCCTACCTCCTTGAGTGGCAGTGGCAAGCACCATCGCTGCACCAATGGACCAGACCGGAAACGGCCTACCTGACAGAAAATGCCTTCAGCCTCCGACAACCATGGTGGCAACTTGAGAAGAAGCTCTTGAAGGAAGCCACCAGCCAACGCACCGCCAGATTGGCCCAGAAACAGTACCACCAGCATTTGGTGGCAGGATTAGACTGGCACGTCTTTAGACAGCTCGTCAACAAATTGCCCAAAGAGCATCGCACCTGCCTCCGCACCTGGGTCCAAGGTGCCATCCACTATCGTGAGAATGGCAAGCCCAAACCATGCCCAGTCTGTGCAGTACCAGCCACTCCCAAACACATCGTCTGGATGTGCAAGTGGCACAAAGGCAAAGGCCACAAACCAATGCCTCCAGAATGGGCAGGGCGGCTGACTCAGCATGATGAAGACCCTTTGTGGAACGCAGGCTGGATCCCGCTGGAGCCGCAAGATCAACTCACACAGCACCATCCCTACCAAGGACATGGGGTATGGCAAGGATTGCAGATGCTCCAGGCGCATCAGCACCAAGGGTGGGCGTTTACCCTGGACGCCACTCCCTCCACCTATGACACCCGCAGTCAGCTCTGGGTTTTTGGGCTCTGTGTCCATGTCATGCGAACTGGACAACTGCAGCGACTTGGGGCCATCACTGGAGTGCCAGACAGTCCACAGACAAAAACAAGGGCCCTGCTAGCTGGATTAGTTGCCTTGGCCAAACACACCAGCATTGCAGTCAAAGTCATTGTTCAGGTTGCAGCAGTCTGGGAGGCGTGGACTGACATACGCCATCGAGCACAGCATCAGGACCTCTACCAGGGTCTCACTGACTCTGACTTTCACAGGGTCACGGTCCTGTACATCAGCCGCAACACACGCACACCAGACACACCTGGCAGCGAGCCACATCTCAGGCGAAGACAAAGAGATGCAGCATTGACGGCATGGGAGCGTGCCACCCAGCTCCAAAACAAACGAGCTACAGATTGGCAGCACACCCTCGATCAAGACCATGAAACCATCTACACACATGCTGCTGCTCGCCTGGCCGCTGTGTATCAAGATAAAGAACACTACCTGCATCAAAAACCCAACCGGCATCAAGGGAGGCACACCAAGCAACACAAGAAACAGCTGGTCAAACTCTGCACCAAAGCATGGCAGGCACCCATGCACCGATGGCAACCTCACCGAAGCGGATATCAGTGCAGTGCCTGTGGCATCAGAGTTCACCAAGCACTGACGGCCTCCACAATTGAGGAACGCATCCAACAGCCTTGTCCACAGATCCAGCTCGATGAGGCACACCCAGATATGCACAGCCCACACAAGCCAATTCATCGCAAGGCCACCAGGGCACAGCTGATCGCAAGTTTGCTTGAGAAACAGGCTCAACAGCAATCCGACAGTGCCCACACCCTTGAAGAAACAAAAGGGTATCTCAGATGCACCACTTGTGGACAGAGCATTCACAAAAGGACGAATGAAGACCAAGGTCCCTGTGTCAACCAGCCTTTTGAACAGGACCACAGCGGACATGCCACCCATCTCCTCTGGCAACGAGGGGATCGCATCCACTGCAAGCACTGTGGCACCCAGACGCACACAGATGCTCAAGGCAGGCCCATTGCCACAGCCACCTTGCAGAAAGCGTGTAAAGGGGCGCCCATTGCGGCCTCCCCGCCTTTGTCTGAGTTCTTCAAAAGGCAGACTCCAGCAGCCACGACTCCAGGAAAGCCCGACACCAAACCAGGAGGGTCAACAGCACAGGGCTCTGGCACTACAAGCAAGACCCAAGCAGGCCACGATACCCAGCCAACTATGGGCTACCTTGCTTCTGCTCCAAGCCAGACAAATCTGTCTCCTTTGGTACCAAGGCAACTTCAATACAGTGCAGCCACCAGACAGGCAGAGGCACCCATGGCCTCCCACAACCGAGACAGCTGCGGCGACACAGGCCATGAACCCCAGCCTGAAAGTCAAGCACCTTGGCAAATGCCACATGCACCGCAGGCTCTGCTGCCACATGCTGCCAAACGAGGCCGGTCATGCTCCTCAGCTTCCTTTGGAGAAGACACCGAAAGTGGAACAGATGACCCGGTGCTCGACGTCGACTACTTCTAGCCTGCAGCTGGCAGCCGTGCGGCACAGGTCAAAGAACCTCTCGTTCTGCAGACACAAAAGTCTTTAGGAAAAAATACATCCATGCATGGATACATACATACATTCGCACATACACACATACACACATACATACATACATACATACATACATACATACATACACACATTACATGTGTATATATATATACGTATGCATCTACATATATATAAACATACATACATACATACATACATACAGACATCCATCCATCCATCCATCCATGCATGCACACATACACACATACATACATACATACATACACACATACATACAGCATGCATGCATACGTGCACAATACGGCTCGCGGAAAACACCTTCAGCCATCAACTCTTCGCTGTGTTTGGGAATGGTTTTTGACCTTTTTTCCTGGTCTTGTGGTTTTGTTCCTCGAACTTCCTACTGAAGCAAGAAGGAACACGTCAGAAAGAACAAGTCAGCTTGGAGTAGTTTCTTGTTGACACGCAAGTCAAGGGAATAAGTCTGTGTTATTGATGCTGAGCTGAGTGTTGAGGGTTGCTGAGTGTCTTGCAGCTAAAGAGTCAGGATTTCGACCTGTCCTTGTACTTTGGAAATGTGACGTTGTGGAATGTTGTGAAGTTGACACAGGGTGATTTTCTTTTTCATTTGATGTTTCCCGAGAGCGTCTGCGAAGGGTTCTTCGTAAAAAAACATCTGTAGAACTACGTCCCATCTACATCGTCACATCTGCACATCTTCTACGTTTGCACCTCTCTACATCTCTGCTCATCTCCACATCTACATCTCTGCTCATCTGCACATTTATATACATCTCTGCACATCTCCTACATTTGCACATCTCTACATCTCTGCTCATCTTCACCTCTGCACATCTACATCTCTGCTCATCTTCACATCTGCATATCTACAGCTCTGCTCATCTTCATATCTTCACATCTGTACGTCCACATCTCTGCACATCTCCTACATTTGCACATCTCTACATCTCTGCTCATCTTCACATCTGCACATCTACATATCTGCTCATCTTCACATCTGCATATCTATAGCTCTGCTCATCTTCACATCTTCACATCTGCACATCTGCATCGACATCCTCACACATGCACATCTCACATCTTCACCTCTCTTATCGCGACATTTCCCGAATGAGGCACGACACTGCGATTCACTTTGACTCAAGGCAAAAAGTCCGTCGCAAAAAGTGGTGCAAGCTCTTTTGCGTTGTGAGCTGTTGCACGCGCTTTCGTCGCTGCCCATGTGTTTGGACCCAAAATGAAGGCCACAAATTTCGCAACTTCTCTTACACATCAACCAAGCCCACGCTCAAGCATTTGTTTAGAATGGTTGAGCGCAAAGTTGCTTGGACTTTGCAGCAGTGGTCTTTGTGTTTTCTTAAAGTTCCACTCCGCCCAATTGAAATGAAACGCAAACAGGGCCAGCACGCGCCTGCAATTGCAATAGAGTTTTTCAGAATGCGACGGTCAACTGTTTGGGGGTTGAGATTTCCTGAGCAAAGCAAAACCAACAAGACTGGACCAAAACAAAACGGCAAGGCGCACCAGAACAGATCCAGATGAAAAAACTTGTGGCATGGTGGAATTTCATTTCGGTGCAAGATGAAAAAGACATCCATACAGCACTCTTGGGCAAAAAAGCATTCGTGGACTTGTGGTCACTCCAAATCCCTCTTGTGGACTTTTTTTGCACGAGTCGAGCCGCCATTCATGCAGGAAGTGCACAGGTCAGCTTGTGAAATTTTTGTAGAGTCTCCATCATGAAGGGCGCCAAACACAAAACAAAACACAAAAACAAAAAAACGCCACCAGCGCCCCAACAACAAACAAACCCGACAAAGAAAGCAAATGATGGAGATTCTTGGATGTACATGCAAGGGCAACGAATTACTGCAAAAGGCCACAATTTGGGCTATCCGAAATGCGCTTCGAACTGATTGCTGGCGCAATCAATGAGCACAAAGAAAATGCGCTCACCTTACTGTACTCAAAATATCGCAAAGCACTTGAAGAGGCACGGGCATACTGGTCGGACAAGCAGTGACTAACTGCACTTAGACGCTGGGTATTCACTTGAAATGTGAATATGTCCTTGACTGCTCGTGATTTTTGGCTCTGGAAAACCACTGGTGACAAAACAGCTCTAACGCGCCAAACGAGAGGGCAATTCGTTGTCCACAGTGCGGCCTTTTTGCGGCGGTGATCAACAAGGGCACATCAAAGGGATTCGAGGACCCCTGCTGCCTTCCTCCACAGGGGGGGAGGTGATGCCACCCCGCCGTGGCGCACCCCAAAACAGCTTGGCCAGGAGGGTAGCACACAATGTCGAGGTGGCGGACAGTCAAGTGAATATCTTGTCCGGGCAGCGAGGCAAGTGTGCTCCAGCAGTCATTCAGTAAGTCGTGCAACGCCCATGTGAAACACATCCAGGATGGTCCCGGGACAAGGACCAAGGTCCCCGCCTGGGATCCAGCCAATTGGGCAGGCAAGACAATTGAATGCAGCCTCTCTGTCTGTGCACAGGGGTTACTTTGAGGTTGCAATCCGCTTACATGAAGTGGGACAGAGAGGCTGCGAAAAACCAGAACCCCAAACGACCTCACAAGGCCCGAACCCAACAGCACCGCAAGCGTCAAGCGACCTTTTGCGCGACACACAACCAACGCAAGGTACTTTACAGTGTGTACATCTGCGCATGTCTATCTTCTTTAAACTCCATCGCTCCATCCTCTTGAAGGTGAGCCGAAAACAAGTGTGGTTCGTCCGAAAACGACGTTCGAACGATTCCCGCAAGGCGAACGAACCTAATGTGGATTCCATTGGACCCAAAAGTCACCCTCTCGTGACGTCCAACCCTTCTAATTCCATAAAGATCACTGAGATCTCCTCTGTGCCACCACTCTAGCACCCACCAGGAGGTTATGAACCCCAAAAGCAAACGAGGAAACACAATTTGTGTTTCCCCCCATCAGACACCACACTTTTCAGCGCGACGATCCCCGAACAAATCCTAGGACACACCTCGCGGGCGCACCCCCAGTGTGGCTGATGTCATCACTTGGGAGGAAACCCAAAAGAGGGGGAAGCCAAAAGCGAACAAACACATAACCTCCCAGGGTATGCAATACGAGTGCGTGTGGTATGTAAACAATATCCACAGGATGGATGTCGTGGGCATCCATCAAACATTCACACAATCCTCCAACACGTAGATGCTCCAAAGAGCATCGAGAGTGTCTCCAACATACACAGCTGCTCCGAGGAGCATCCAAAAGTCCTTCAAACACTATCGTCCGGAGACGATACCATGCATATGGTCATCTAGATCCTCACCTGAAGGTGAATCCAAGCACATAATTGTCGCCCGGAGGCGATACCGTGCACATCAAGATCTGCAACTTTCAAAGGCGCTTCAAATGGTATCATCCGTGGATGATACTGCGCATGTGCAAATCTATCGACATGCGTACAACTATAAACACATATAGACAGCTGGGAATGGCACACCGCATGGTGCACCAAGTGGTGCAATCCTTTCACACCCCCTCTCGGTGAGTCATTCACAGGGGCTTCTTGCAAAGCTTGAAAAATTCCCCAAAAGGATGTAGACCCAAAGCGACACCACAAATCTAACAGATACTCTGAACATGCATTTCTCCCAAAACGGTTTGCAATCTAACAGAATACTCCTTTCTCACACTCCATGGCGAATCACCGCTTGAGCGCTTGAGGAGCTCACTGTCCTTCTTCACCTTTCGCTGGTATCCGGAACCAGCCTTGCCCTTGAAGTCAATGTACTGTAGAAAACCAGCCAAGTCGACTGCTTCACCCTTTGGGATACCCCCGACATACTCACTGGCAAAGCGGGTCTGAATCCAGGAGAGATACTTCTGGAGCTCCTTGTCCTTCTCAGACAAATTCACAAGCCCTGCGTAGGACTTGCCCTTCCACTCACGCTCCTTCTCTACTTTGGTAGCGAGCAAACAGTCTTCTGCCACTCTTCAAAGTCTCTTCAATCTCCCATGAAGAAACATCATCTTCCTCATTGGATTCCGCCACAGTCTTTGCGACGCTTGCTAGCATCACTCATAGATCCCGCTGACTTCTCACCACTGGCTGAAGAAAGGCCGGCTTTCTTCTTCATCAAATCATTCAGAGCGGCCAAATCACCTTTGGGCAATTTCGACACATCCCCATCTTCTGGAACTTTCAGCATAATGCGAAGCTTGTTCTGGTCACTAGCAGTCATTGGGACCTCATCTCCCGACTTGGCCATGGCTCCCGCGACTAAGGAAGCTAAGCGCGCAAAGTCTTTCAACACAGTCGCGCTACTCGGACACTATCAGCCGGCAGTTCGCCGGACGAAAGCCTCGCAAGTATCGCCTGACATCCTGACCTCGCAGGCAGCTGGAAAAACCTGAAACAGATGCCTGGCCACCCCAGAAGAAGCCAAAGGACACCTCCAGCATAGCCTCGCCACCTGCCTCGCAAAAGATACAAATCATAACCTCACCTCCCCACACCTTGTGTGGACTTGTCTTAAACAAGACTGTAAAGCACATCATGCTTCTGCGTTCCAATGTCTTTGACATAACTGCAACATTTCTGATGTCAAAATCATCATATCTAGGATATGTTCCTTCAACGCCAAAATCTTCTATGAAAACTAGACTGCTTCCTCTCTCAAAACAGTTTGCACTTCTAGCTCTGAAACGCTGTGATAGCAGCTTTCACTATGCCGCGGGCCAACATTTCATTGTATCGAGCCGTTTCAGACCAATCAACATCACTCATGCTTGCGTGCTCATGCACTAGCGCACTTGCAAGATCCAAACAACTTATTCAATGTCATCACAAACGGCTTCGAACTTGACGTAAAGCCAAGCTTCTTCCCAACTGGCCTTCCACTCCGGGATCGCAATCCCGCGGGCCGTCGAACAAAGATGCAACCCTTGCAACATAGGGTGTGGTTTCCCATCATCCCTGGCTGGGATGTCTGCAGGCATTCTAAGCACAATGTTCTGATCATTTTGCAAGAAACGCAGGACTGCCTTCAACGCTTTCTCGGTGGCATCAGTTGGCTTACTCTGCTGAGTAGCGAGCAATCCAACCCAAGATCGAATGTCTTGTCTAGTCTGCGCAAACCAACTCAACTTCCCTAACGCCGCTCGGAAGCGGGAATAAGCTTCAGGGCTCAACTCTGCGCCTCCTTGATCCAAGGTTTGAGTGATGTCTGGAGCCGCACGACTCCCTGTTCCCGGTTTCAACCCATAACTCTCAAACGTGGTCTTCAAGTAGTCATTGGGAAGTCCAATAAACACTGCCTTGTCACCTGGTTGCCTGAAAATCTGTCGTCCCAAGAACTTAAGCTGACCCCCACCCCCTTTCGAAGATTGGATCAACCCAGTTTTCTTCAGAACAACCTTTTGACCAATTAAGGACAAAACAAGCTCAATATCTCTTTCCGATTTCGCCGCTACAAGAATATCGTCGACATACGACATGACCAGACACATTCCACCCGACTTCAATCGACCGGAAAACAAACACGGCTCGATGTCATCCGATGACAATCCAAGAACAGAAATGGTTTCCGTGAGAAAAACCGTCCATTCTTGCGAAGCTGATCTCAAGCCGTTCAAGGCCTTCTTGAGATGCAAGTAGATCGACCGACCATCTTGATCTGTCAAGCTCATGGGCAACTTGGGGCACCACATTTCGAGGACGCAACGGCGTAGCCATAAAGGCTGCCGTGACATCTGCACTTCCCACAAGCAAATCATAATACAGCCAACCACAGAAAGGTCTGTAGCGCATCCGAAGATGGAGTTGGAAAGCTAATCCCCAACGTTCTGGCCGATTCACTGTTCTTAGCCACATCCTTGATCACAATGCGACATCGCGCGATGCCACCCTCCTTTTTGTCTGTGGTCACCCAACGTGTCGGAATCAGCCGACAAGTCTCCAATAAACCCTTTTGCTGCAACTGTTCGTGAGTCAGATCTCCTGTTTCTAAATCCGAAAGATTCTGAACTTCTTTCTTCATACCCAAAAGTGCGCTTTCCCCTGACAATTCTTTGAGGATCGTATCATCAACGGCTGAGCTTGGTTCCCAGATCCGAATTTTATCCTTCCCAAACGGAACAATCACACTTGCGGCGTTCGAAGCGAACTGAACCGAAAACAAAGGAAGATCTCGAACGGGAGCGTCAGACTCAGTAGCTAGAAAAGCATGCTCGAACACATCAATCAAACTCGACGCAAGTCTTGGTCTTCTCCAACTGATCCAAGAGCGTCTCTGAAGATCCCTTGGCTGAGGTCACCGTGTCGAAATCGCAAGAGGTGTGAGAATATGAGGCTGGCCAAAGAGAGCAAGTGAACCAAACCAAACAAAAAACCCAGAAACCACCCCAACAAAACAACAACCGGCAAACAGAACCAAAAGGGTCAGACACAAGTCCGTACGAATCTGAAAGGGCAAAAGGTGCGGATCCGAGGACCAACACAGTGGTGAAACGGGGCGATGAATTCATTTCCAGCCGCTCTCAGTGTGTGAAAATCTGGATGGATGACGAGCATCCCATGGAGGTGAGCACTTTTGCACGTGAACACTTTGGCACATGAGCGCCTTGAACGTGTGGACAATGGGCATAGCTCTTTGTACGCACGACATCATCAATGGATGATGCGCACGATATCATCCACGGATGATATGGAAATTGCTTGTTCTGCACCACGAGCACATCCTCCGAAGGAGGTATGGATGCAACCGCACATTTTTGCACAATGAGCATCACCTTTGAACGATGCACAAACTACAAGTTTCACAGCAAATGGTACGAATAAGGTTTTTTTTGAGATTTCTTTGCACATGGCATGGTCATGCCAAGGTATGCAATTTTGAATGAACCATGTTGTGCACGCATGCACAGTGCACGATGGATGTTTTTGAACGTTTTTGTTTGCAGAGCAGTTCACTTGTAAGATGTCTTTGTAAAGAGGAGACATGTTGTGAACTTGCAGTCATGTCTGCTGAAATCAGTTTCAGCTTTTGGACATCGGCGTATGGACGCCGCAATCCTTTTCTTCTCAAGAGAAGAGGGCCGTACAGAAGAGGCCAAGGACAGTGAACGAATTGCACGTTCGGTTTGCGTAAAAGGGACTGCCCGGTGTTTCAACTTTTGCTTTGCTTTGTTGTGTCTTGTCGTGTTGTCACACGCACATACTTGTGTATATAGTGCATATCCACTTCGCGTAAGCTCGCGCTTTAATCTCGTGTAACACGTTACGCTGGTAAGATCGCGTAAACGTACATGGTAGCGGAGCTCTGCGAGGCTGACAAGCGTTGGTAATGAACGATTCAGGTCAGGCGCACGAGAGCCCAGGCGCGATGGAGCGTGGATTTGTAGAGCCCACAGATCTTCCAGGTGTACCGCATACGCCACCTAGTCAAGGCAGCAGGCAGTTGCAGCACAGTGGTCAAGGTTCTAAACGCGGAACAGGAAGGCCCGGTAATGCGCGCAATCAAACCGGACAGGATAATCCTTTTCAGGCAGCAACGGGAACGCAAGGTTCACATGTACATGCAGCCCATGGCAGCAACAACAACAGCACCCGTGTCCTGGTTTGGGACCTACAGTTCAAGAACATGTGTGGCCATAAATGTTCGCAGGGTGTGGAGAACAAGTGCCTGCGGCGCTGCAAAACCATGGAAAAGCAGCGGCATGGAAAACTTCTGTCGCGCACGTGCAGAAACAATCAAAACTCTTGCTATTTTTCGCCCGGTGACTAAAATTTTGCCGACAAAACGGCCCCCGTTTTGGGGTCCAGAAACGGACCCCAAAATGGAAGCCACTCATTCAGTCTCAATTTGATTTGCTTGTGTCCGGACGACTTTGCCCCCGTTTTGGGGTCCGTTTCTGGACCCCAAAACGGGGGCCGTTTGTCGGCAAAATTTTTGCCGCCGGTCGAAAAATAGTGCAAGTTTCGATTGTTTCCGCAGGTACGCGGCAGAAGTTTCGCATACCGCTGTGCCACTGGGTTCCCATGGTTTTGCAGCGCCGCGAGCAATTGTTCTCCACGCCCTGCGAGCGTTTATGCCCACACATGTTCTTGAACTGGGGAGGCCCACTTTGGCGACCCTGGAATCCACTGCATTTTTGGCGCTTGGTTTTGGGGCCGTCAATGGACAAGATTTTCGCACGCGTCGTGATCCGCTTGGCCGCTTCACATTGTTCCTGATCAGTCAGCTGGTCTCTGGAAACCGGGTGTCCCTGACGCACCAGCTTGAGTGGAAACTGCAGGGAGAGAGCACGGGTGGGAGAATAGAATTTATTTATAGAATAAAACAAGTTTGCAGGACCACTATGCCGACTTGCTTGTGGATACTAGTGGTCTCCAGTCCGACCTGCTTGTGGTGGAAGCGAGGGCCCGTGGGCGCCAATCTCCGGCCCAATGGCCACACGCGCATATTCCCCGGGCAAACAAAACTTGTTCTCCAACCGATGTCCTCTACCCAAACCTACAACCAAGAACCAAACAACATCCAACAGACTTACGCAAAGCCAACCTTTTCACGTTCACCTAAACCAACAAACGACAAGCAACCGACCAACCAAAAAGAATGGTTGAGCGAAGTACACTTGGAATGCCTTGGCGCAAGTGTGGAGCGCCCCGTTTGAAGAAGCGCCGGGACTACAATGTTAAGGTTGCGTTGCGTGGCTTTCTGTTGGTCTTTGTGTTTTCTTGGAAGTTCCTCACTCCGATCCAATAAAAACTTTGTAAAACCCAAACGGGGTGTCGGTACCGCGCATTGTAATAGAGGGCCCGAGCGGTACCGAAGCGGTACCGAGGCGGTACCGCGCATTGTAATAGCGGGCCCGAGCGGTACCGAAGCGGTACCGAGGCGGTACCGCGCATTGTAATAGAGGGCCCGAGCGG
>CAXAMN010022417.1:687481-704329 GCA_963970005.1 Durusdinium trenchii | reverse complement strand
TGTAATAGAGGGCCCGAGCGGTACCGAGGCGGTACCGCGCATTGTAACAGAGGGCCCGAGCGGTACCGAGGCGGTACCGCGCATTGTAATAAAGGGCCCGAGCCGTAATGAAGTGGTACCGAACATCAAGGACGCGAGCTCAAAACCTCAATAATAATATCTTTTCAAAACCCCCTCCTTCACAACATGCATCAAACAACGACGTCAATTAAAACGAAACAAGGTTTCCTTGCCATAGTGAACGACCAGAGATGGCTCCTGTAAACATACGCAAACATGACAGGCTCCACGGCGCCAAACCTTCGCTTAACATCTCCCCACCCTTCTTTCCTCTCATCCAAAATTAAGACAGACCACAAAATACAAAGAATGGGTTCACAACGGTTGGTCTCAGGGCGCTAGGTCGACTCACGGCGGATGTCCACCACAAGCTTGTAGCAAACGAACATGCACCAAGCGCGCAAGGCTTCAATCAGACTGCCGAAAAAAGCAGCTGACCATTGATCCGTAAGCTTGATTGCTTTCGATCAAGGACATCATACGCTTTCTCCCCAGCAATTCTCAACCCTCACAGGTTTTCCAAACTTTTTGCTCCTTCAAGGGATCGAAAAAAGTGATTTTTCTGGACACCAGTTTGGGGTCCAAAAACCCTAGCAAAAACCGGTCCCACCACAGAGGGCCTCCCCAGTAGTGTCATGCCGCAAGGCCCAGCATGGTTTGGAGCTCAATGGATGCCTAGAGGTCCACACCTTAGTAGTGGAGTTCCGAACTTAGCATGTTGAAACAGGCCCCAGTACTGCAACAGGAAACGAAGTGGAATCAGGCTAATCTCCAATACCTATCCCACACGTGGCCGGGTATTAAGGTAGTTACAACTCTGGCCAAGCAAAATCCGGGAGAGCAGGCTGGAGTCGCAATCCTGTTTCCTCCAGGCTGGAAAGTCTTGGAAGAACGTGTCTTGGTGCAGCACTATGCTGTTGCAGCTCGTGTTGAATACCAAGCTTGCACTATATGGCTTGTTTCGGTCTATATCCCTCCGAACAGCCCTAAGCCCTTCGTCTCAACCACTTTGCAAACCGTTCTTGCTCTGACTGATTATCCGGTCTTTGTTGGAGGTGACTTTAATCGCTGTGATCAGAATCACTTTCATACGTGGGATGACTTCCTGGTGCAGGCTGGGCTCACAGATGTTGATCCTGCACTTCCTACCTATAAATACCAAGACCAGGAATCCGCACTTGACCGATTCTCAGTGCCTAGCCTCTTCCTTGATACAACACAACTTTTCGCTCGCATATATGGTAGATACCGCATTGATACCTGTCACCACAAAGCCTTGATGCTCAGGCTAAAGATGAAACCGCGACTTCGACCACATCCGCAGTCTGAGAAACATCATACAATACCTACTCAAGTCTTTCTTGACCCAACAGTTGCATCCGAAAGTCTACAGGCAGCTGCAAGACAAGCATCTCTACTTGCTCTTAAACGAAAAATTTCGTTAGCACAAGAAACTAGGCTCGCCAGTGTTGTGCTCTCGCAGCATTGTCGTGCAGTAGTTTGGAGCTGGTGGAGAACTCACTCTTGTCACTTTAAAAAATTGTCACCGCTCAAACGCTTATACAAGCTCTTGGGCAAAGAACAAACATATCTACATGTAAGACAGGACGAAGTACGATTGTTGTATGAACAAAGTGCAGATACTGACCTATTGCATCCATGGCAAGCTCAGCAGGGATGCCTCTTAATTCCAGCCACCATTGTAGCTGCTGCTTTACAAGCAGCTGAAGTTGCCACCGCGACGAACTTACAAATGCCCTTTGGCACTGACAATACAGACCCAATCCAGCGAACTAGAAGGCAGAAAATCTTCTGGGACAGGCTTAAAACAGTGTGCCCTAGAGGCACGTTTTATCATGGGCCATTGTTGCAACATAATGGGCAAGAATGTCGTACTGCCCTTGAGTACGATGAAGCGATGCTTGCGACCCGTGACTTTTGGTTCACACACCCTATTAAGTATGATAGAGATTGGCACGACACGCTTTCGGCTTACCGACGGTGTGTCTCGCCGTGGCCTGAAATTCCTGAACCCACTGAGCAAGATTACATCGAACATCTCCTCCTTACCAAAGACTCAGCTCCTGGCCCTGATGGGTTACCTTACGCCCTTTGGCGGATGTTCCCACAACAGACTGCTGCAATCCTTCAGGATGACTTTCATCATATATTGGCTGGTGTTTTAGCGCCACCCACCCAAGTAGGAGTATGGATTCCAAAAGCCAAACAAGGTCCCACGGCAGACTTTTTCCGACCTCTAGGCATGCCAGACACGCTTGACAGATTACAGGATGGCACCACAGCTGCAATTCTTTTCCGAATCACCAGGCACAGCTTTCACCCTGCCCAAACTCTGCTTAACTCCTTTCGGGAGCCGCAGAGAGCAGTTCTGGAAGTACAGGGAGCTCTCGAAGGTTCCGGGCCTGCTTCTGCCCTTTTTGCTGATCTATCCAACGCCTTTGAGCGTATTAACGCACATTGGATCCTTCATATACTACGTATACGCCAGTGCTCCCCTTGGGTCCTCCAACTTGCGCGTTATCTACTGTTTGGCAGAAGAATCAGACACAAAGTACAAGGGCGGCTATTACCAGCAAGAAATGTGCACTCTGGAGTTGATATGGGACGATCCACATCTGTTTACTTCTTCTGCCTTGCCGTGGACCCAATATTTGTTGTACTCAATCAAATTCCACGAGTTATTGTTGTGGCAGGTTATGTTGATGACACTACGATAGTTGGTCGGCAGACGGACTCGAGATGGATTCAAGAAGTCTTTCAGTATATTAAGAAATGGAAAACTGCTGGAATTGTCATGGACACGCATCACTGCTGGCAAGTAGGGTTCTCCAGCAGAGCACTTGACGAAGATACGCTGTACAAAGTTGAAGATGCCTGGAACTATGTAACCCCCATTCATGAATTAGGACAGGCCACTTGCAGCGCAGCGCTTCAACATGTCCCTGGTTATGCACGTCGCTTTGTCCTTAGACACGGTGACCACTGCATGCACATGGCCTCAGATGCCATTCCTAGACTAGTCACTGAAGGGCACCCCATGCTTTGCCGTTTAGCAGCTAGTCCATGCAAATGTCGATCCAAAACGCAACTGCTCACGAATGTCAGTTATTCTGCAGAGCAACTATATTGTCTGGACCAAGCTGGCTTAGGCGGTCAGTGCATTGTACCTACAACTGTCAATCTAGGTCTAACGATCCACACCGGGTGGACATGCCAATTGATGAATGAGACCATGGTCAAAGTACAGTTACAAACATCTCTCGTCACTTTGCTGGCTAAACAGCTGGCTAAATTCCGTATGAGGCTTGCTGCTGCCAAGCGGGCCAACCTCAGCATCCACATGAAGATCATCTATTTCAACACATTCTCACTGAGTCTTTTCTACTACTCGCAAACGCAACGGTTTTTCTCGCCCAAACTACTCAAGCCGTTGTACCATGCCATGGCTGATTTTTTGCTGCAGCGGCATTGGTTCCCACAACACCACATGGTTGGTCTTTGCAGGTGGCTGCGTTTAGGCCCATTGCTTGACCCAACTATCACGCAGGCAATTTCCCTCTTTGGATGCTATCTACGACAAGGGCATAGGTCCTTTGCAGAGGAACAAGCCAGCTCCTATGCCACACAAATCCAACAATGCTGGAAATATTGGCAACAGCAGCTCCCAGCCGAAGATGTGCAGCGGCTCCTCGCCCTGGTAAGAGAAAACACCACACCGGCACAAAGAGCAAGTAAGTTCAAACAGCTCTTCAAACAGCTAGCTATTAACAAGTTGCTTACAGCCTCGCATAAACATTTGGTTGCGAGAATATACAAGAATGGTTGGGCCATGGGGCCCTCTATTCTTTTCTTAAACTGGCTAGCGGATCTTCCCACCACTCAGGTTGGTGCAGTGCCACGCTATGCTGTCTTACGATGGGCTCTAGGAGAAGATGCTGACTTCTGGTTACCCCTCAGGGGCAAGCTCAGTCGTAGCCAACCCTGTGCTTGGTGTAGCAACAGCACACGATGTTTCCCTTATGGACCGGGATACGGAGCGCTCTGCCCGACTTGTTTCCTACCTGCTACTCCAATCGATCTTACCTTAAATAACCTTTCTGATGAAAACAAGAACTTTTTGCATTTCCATCAGATCATCGTGCCAGAGCCCAAGCAACTGCCCCCTGCCTTCTCTCGTCTACTGTCCTCTGTAGGCTGTCGAGCGATTGGATCTTATGTTCCTTGTGCGCTTTGTCAGGGTGGTTTCAACTCTATCGATCATTGGTTATCCTTTTGCCCTGTTGTACATCTCACCTGGCTTGCTTTGTGGGTTGCTCCGGCGCCAGAAATTACCTGGCGCAAAGCACCGTCCCGCAGCACAGGAGTAGCACTTTGCTACATGCTATTCCATCTTCGACGACTTGTTACTGAATGTGGCGGACTCAGACCTAACATCTCGTGCGTACACAATCGTAAGGTCTCGCACCACGCGCTTGACCTCTGGCAGCGTATTTATTCTTCAATGCCTAGCACGCTGCTCAGAACCTTCCGTGCACCACCGCAATCCAGCAACACCGCGTGTACTGACTCTACCAAAATAAGGCTACAGCGCCTCCCTGCGGTTGTACTAGAAGCTGCATTGCTCCCCTCCAAGGGGCTAGCGACGACGCAGTCCTTTGCTAAAGGAGATACCATTGCCACCTTTGTTAAGCAAGACCACCGTCTGAAGTTACTTCTCTCACAATACCGAAAGCTCCCTTTCCCTACTGCCACTGCATGTCTGGTACCCTTCTTGTGCCATTGTGGAGCCACGCATTTACGCTTGCAAGCCACGGATGATATGCCCGCAAATACAATTCTACTGCTAGGGGAGCCACAAGAATGGCAAGGATGCTTGGTACAATTCGATGGCTCTGCACACAAGAACACACAAACTGGAGGGGCAGGAGTTGGCTTGCTACATGTCACGCCGTCCTCCACTTCTCTCGTCCAGTGGCTTTCCATCCCCTTGCTTTCTTGTCCTGACAATGTCATAGCAGAAGCACATGCTTGCCGTGCTGCAATAAATCTTGCATTTGAGTACTATGTCTCCTGTATGGCTAAGGGAATTCCTATTGACAGCGTTGTAATTCAAGGAGACATTTTGCCTATAATCAACTATCTTCAGTACAAAGGGAGAATTAAAAAACCTGCAGTTGTCGCTATTTTAGAACAATGCCAACAACTGCTTGCCCAGGCGCCTTGTCTGTTCCGCCTTGTCTATCTGCCACGGGAATGCAATCGTCTAGCTGACTACTTTGCTGGACAGGCTAGTGCTGCGGCCAAGGAAGCGGATGGCAACCCACTTGTCCCCTTGCATCATGTAGCTCTCCCGCCCTTTCACCTAGCACAGACGCTGGGCTTTATCATTCAGCAGGGAGACGCGCTGCAAGCCCCAGCTTTTGTGCTCACGGAGACACTATAAATGGGTTGCAATGGACTACATCGCTCTGGCAGTGTCGTCTTCACATTGCCTCAGCGTAGGATACAAGCCCACAGTTGACGCCTTGGGAGGCCGGTTTTACTCAGTTGGCAATGCAGCGCAGCGGTTGCCGCGGCAGGTTCGCTTGCTCCTCTTTGGCAATTCGCACTGGGAAATAGATATTAGTGGAGCGCACTATGAGCTCATGCGACGGCAATGCAAGACGAATGAGGTTCACCTTACGTTACAGCCAGTTGCGCAAATGAGAGATTACCTCAGAGGGGCTCTTCGGGCATACCTAGCTGAGGATGAAATTGGCTCTCTGGTAAAGACCTGGCCACTTGTTATCCTCAATAGTGCCACTCCACAGGAAGCTATAGAGTACCTCAAAAAGCGCATACAAGTGGAACCATCAGGTCAGTTGGTGAGTTTTGCTCGAGAAGTGTTTGCAGCTAGCCGGTATGCCATGCACCATCCCCCCCCCCATGGTGCCCAAATGGTCCAGTACGAACAGGACGAGGGGCTCCTTTTCATTACTTCGAGGTCTTAGAGCAGCAGGTCACGTGGGCTGCCTATTCCTTCTTACAACCTCGGGTAGGATTTGCTTCAGCCATTTGGTTGCATGATGGCTTCTGGGTTGCTCCGCGACCGGAGAATGCCCTGCTCACAGCCCTGCACACTTACCTCTGCCAGACTTTTAGCTTTGACCCCGACGAGCCGCCACTGCTGCGTTGTGATTCTTTGCAGCCCAAATTTGCACAGCTATTAGCTGAATGCAACTCCACGACTTCTGTCACAGGCTCACACTCCCGTGTCTCCTCCCAACGGCCTCTCCCTGCAGTAGTGCGCATACACAAAAAACGCACTTTCACTGGCGCGCACCCTGAGCAGCAGGAAGCCCTTGAGCAACGACGCACAAAAAGAATTAGAGCTTGCAGTATCAAGCGACGGCGTATACGATGATTCGTAACCTCGGTGCTCACATGCAAGGAATCCATCTTGTTTGATCCATTCCGTTGTTGCTGCTTCCCTCGTTACGTCCTTGACTCCCTCCTTGTCTGTCTTCTCTGTTTCATTTGTTGCTTATTTTCCGTTGTCAGTTTGTGGTTTGTACAGTACCTGAAGAACTGACTCATCTATGTCTCATTTATGATTCCGCTATATGGGCTCAAACTGCTGTGATAGACAGGACAGCTACCACGGGCGAATTGTTCCTGCAACCTTGTTCCATAGAACAACACCCACCTCAGAAGAGAGGGTCTGTACCTTAGTCCAGATCCCCACTGAGAGAAGCACAGAGGCAGCTAAGAGTACCAGACCAATGGAGATTGGACCTGGGGGCCTGGACCTCTCTCCCTTTGCTCGCATGATCTACAAACACTCTGATGGTGAGGTACATTTTGTCCAACTCAACGTAAACGTAGCCCAGCGACAGCTCCCGCTGCGTCTGGCTGTTGCTGGCTTCCCAAGAACTCCTTTGGATGATGGAACATGCCCTCGCATATCGGAGATGCAATTAGTTGCGGTGCCAGCTGAGATATGCCGATCATACCTGGTGCTCACTTGTGGGCAGGTTCTCTTTCCTTTTGAGGACTCGCCGCACATCACACATGATGGCGTTCTCCTGCATGGGAGGTGTGCCCCACAAAGGGCAACAGTTTATCGTATCCTTCAGCAAACTGATTGTCTCTCTCCCCATGGATGGGCCGTAGGGCGTGGACAGGCCAGACCTCCCGAACCGGGGGAAGCCTTAGCTTCCTTCCCTTTCTCGCAAGTGTATACGCTACCGGCGGTCCCGGTCGCCTCAGTACGTCCGACACCGCCAATCCCGCCCTGGATGTTGCCGCAAAGTCGCCCCACCCCCATACAAGAGCAACCAAACAGAGCGAGTGGAGAGATGAGCCCCCAGGCTGCGGTAGTGCGCCCCCCGGCCCAGTTAGGGGTATATGCTTTACAGGCCCTTACTGACCAAGACTTGCTTGATGGTCATGATGCGCCGCACGCGCGGCTTAGTCGAGAACTCATCACTCGTGCGGGCACAGTGCGTACTTTAGCGTGTGATATTCAACACACCCTCCAAGATGTACGTACACGCCATCAACACTGCAATGTTCAACCAGGGGCCAATGCGTGCTGGACACTAGCTAGCGAAATGGACATGATACTCACCGCCCTGCGAGAGACGCAGAGCGCAGCCACATGAGTGGTCTCTCTGTGCATTGATTGGGCTTATCGATCGCCCTTGTTGGCTGGCCTGTAATGAATCCGCTAACCTGTCTCACGTGCTTCACTATTCCTTGCTATATACCGTCGTTACCGTCATGGTAGTTGTGTTACTCCTGCCCCGCACTGCATGAGACTCAGAGCCTGCTGCTGTTCCGGCTCGAAGCAGAGTAGTGATTACAATTTGCCCAACCTGAATAGGACAATCAGTAGCAACCTTTTGATCATGGCCCTTCCTTTCATTGTTGGCCCACATCAGTGTTCCCTCACTCAGGGCCCAGAGGGGCGCCCACAAGTTGAGGTGGTCTTGCGTATACGGCTACCATTAGCAGAATTTTTTGATGCTCTCCTCCTCTCACTTGCGGAACAGCGCCCGTTGTTTCAGCAAACAGGGCCGGAGCCTGCCCCAACTCCTGCAGCCCCGGTCAAGGCAGGTCTTCAGACAATGGAACACAGAAGCCCCTCTCAGAAGGAGGAAGCCTCGCCTAAACGGAAAACGACTGGTCGTACTCACCCAAAAAAGCCGGCGCATCCTCCTAGGCATGATACACCAGCTGATCCTACCCATGAAAAGCTGCTTGCTGTGCTCTCGCATGCTGCACGACTCCCGGATACTGGTGAAGGAGGGGCCGCCATGGCTGTGGCAGACTTCCCCTCAGCTGGTCCAGGGGACACGATGATGCCGCCGACCACGGAATCGACCGTCGGCTGGCCTCCCCGCCAGGCAACTAGCAGTCGACTCCCTGCACACCAGTATGTCACACATGGGCACATTCAATATCGTGTTACGGAGGACGGCACGCATGAGCATATACCACCGCCGCGTGCATTTGCACACCCAAAGAAGTGCCCCGTCCAGTGAATCGGTAGCGAGACCCAATGTTCTGCTTTCGATTTTAACAGGGGCCCCCTGTCAAACGTCTTCTTTTGTCTCTGCAGACCTTTGGCTCAGAGCAAGCGAAACAACTTGCCAGCTGGTCCTCTTTTGCACAGTACTAGTCGGGTTTCGCTAACACACACTATAGTGAAGCCAAGCTGCATATTAGGCTCGCCATGCAGACACATCCAGAACCAGTGTTTCTGGCTGACGATGGTACGTATGTTGATGTCACCAACTTTGTACGTCTTGAGCTCCACCATAAGGACATACGGTATGGGGCGCTTGACCTCATTGTTACTTTCGTTTATAGAGGGCAGAGGGCGCAGTGCTATTTGCTGCATTTTTTTCCAGTGGATGCAGTTAAAGAAAACGTACATACCCCCTTCCCAGAATGGACAGAAGGGTTTGAATTTCCGCCAGCTCTGTTAAAGCTCCGGGCAACAGTATCCCGCTCTATCATCAGGGCTGTATTGCAATCAACACCAGGGGAGCCACAACTTATGGCACAAAGCGCACTCGACTCCGCAGGATGATTTTGCACATACAGCACCACGAAAGCCACCTCCTTAAAGTGATGGCTGAAGCAGTGAACGTTAGGATCCTTACAGAGAATGCGGATCCTCTTGATATTTTCCTCCAGACACGCCCCTTGTCAGGCTCCCTCCCGAGGCGAGTTGGCTTTTGGTCTCACGATGACAGGCAACGACAGCAAGCCCTTCGAGTAGACACGCAGCCTACTGAGCAAGCGGCCCCGCAGCGAAACACAGAACGTACACACCACCAGATTGAATCAGCCCTACATACAAGGGTGCAGGGCCTACATGCTTTGGTCCAGGAAATTGAGCAAACAGTAGACTATATGCCTCAAGATGTACAGGGTGCTCTCCTCACTCCCCTGGCTGACCTACACTCCCAGCTTTGTGGCCTGGTGTACGTAGCCTGGCTGCTCTCCTTTCTGCATCCACACGCGGATGATCATGACCAGTAGTTACAAGGCCGTAGAGATACGCCTCTGCTGCAACATGATGTCCCCCCCTTTCTTAATTTGGTTGTTTGGGTCTTCAGGTACAGTTTGGCAATTGCCCCCCACGATAAGCTAGATGCAGTTGCTTCTCGGTAGATGCGTTTTGCTGTAATGTTTGGCTCGAAGCAGGTCGTAGCGGCCAGCACGCATGTGTGAGGTCAGCCTTAGCTGACATCACCAGTGTTGCCTTTCGTTTGCTTGTGGCGCACAGAGCAACTGCCAGCCTTAGTTGGCGGGGGCTGCTTTCGTACCTTCGAACAGAGCAACAACCATGTCACATGACCCGTGGATGGAAGACAGTAATTCACTGGACCTAACGGAAGGGTTGGAGGACAGAGTCCACGTGCCTTTTGTATATACGCGTGATCATGCGGAATGGCTGACAGCAGATGGCCAGGCCAGCTTCGCTAGGGGTACGGAGGCTAGTGTGGACCAGTCCCAGGAGGAAGCATATGCAGCGATGGCTATGAAAGACACTCTCAGCAGTCCTTTCGGCCTTGATTCTGCCTGCCCTACTCTGGGCTTGTCCGATGTTCGAACTCAGCCACCCAAAAAGGACGAGGGGTATCCCACTCTTGCAACTGAGGGGGATTTGCCTGACGCTACTGCCATCATTCGAACACTAATGTCACATCGTGACTTGATCATGAATATAATCAAATGATCTACTTAATAGTGGACAATCGCATGCCAGCAGATGTCCCGCATTGGCCGGCTTTTGCAGCGTGGTGGGCTTCCCGTAGGTGCCTAGTAGGTCCCCAGGAAGAAACAACTGACATACTCTGGGTGTGTGCGGATGCTACGACTGGACTCCACAAGGTTCCATACTATTGGGCAGGAGTTTTTGTGTTAGAGGTAGCACGTTTCTTGTATCCGGCGCAACACTTTGCACTCATTGACAATGACTGTGTACCAGTCACGCTCTTTGAGGTGCAAGATCTACTGCAGCTGGCGCATCAGCAGCACCAGTGGGTCGATCTGCTGGGGCGTGCACGCTCAGAGTCTAGTTCCTGTGCAGGAATTGGTATGCTCCTCTTCACAGAGGCTCACTTGGAATATAATGCAGGCCTGGTCGTTTCAATCGGCAATCGCAGCAAGCACAGTCCGCTGGAACATGATGCTACTGCTTCGACCCTGGCGAAGAGCCTCCAAGCGGGCCGCCTTGCCTTGGTATCCAGAGCCAGACCACCAGTCAATCCAAGCGATACAGTCATCAGTGGCACTATGTTTACCCCTTTTGTTGGTGTCGCAATGCAAACCGCCCTTGACCTATGTATGGTCTGGTCCTTATATGGGCTTTACATGTGTAAGCACTTTTGGCCTAGCCCTGTTACCACCCCGGATGAACTTGGTCCAGACAGCACGATCAAGTGGCCACGGCAATCCCATCCCAGGGCCCTCACCCCTGCGGGAAGAGAGCGAACGCCGTGGGTCACCAGCTGGGCTCGAGCCACCTTTGAACAGGGAATACTTTCAGTGCTTCCAATGCTTACGGGGCCATGTACAGTCGCGTCGTTGCCAGGTGAACATCTCTTTCAAGCCAGTGCACTGCCGCGCAACCGAATGCGTCCTGCCATATTTCATGCCTTTGGCAAAGCCAAAGTTGGAGCGCAAGCTGCTTTACGAGAGCTGGAGCATCAGGGGTGGGAAACGCTGCCGATTGCGATACTAGGCATGCCCAATCTCCCCCCCGCATGGGCTGTGGAGACTTGGAAACCAATAGGAGGTTGCAAATTCACAGGCTATTTCTCTGGGGTAGCAGGGAACAGTGCCTTGCGCTTCTGCCTGCTCTTAAAGTGGCGGGCGATTCGTCCGCAAGCGACAGAACTCTTTACAGCACAACTGCAGGGGGACAGCCTTAGCTGTCTTCCGGCAGAGTTCGGTGATACAGACGTGGAGACAGCGTCCACGCCCTCGTCTGATACTTCTGCCAAGAGAGCGGATCGACTTGCTCAAGCAATCGAAAGCGACTCGACTCAGGGTAGTCAGGCACCTGACCCTCGACCATGCACTCCCTGTCCGCAACAGCTGTCTCCTCCCCTCTTTGTGCCGTGGCGTCAAGTCGCTCAACTACGAGGGGTAGTTGCAGTCCACACAGACATTGAAGCATGTCCTCACGAGGAATTGCAAGTTGCATTAGATCACCCCCAGTGTCTGGTCCCCGGAGAAAAAGAGCACTTCCTTCAAGTTAATAGTGATTTGCTCCTTCAGCTCCGAGGCACGATTATGCCCCTGGAAGGTATTGCACCACAGGTGTTTGAAGCTATATACCAACGGCAGCAGGGTGAAATACTCTGGGTCACTGTCCTATGGATGATTGCTCAACTCAATGGTTACTGGGTTAGAGGCACATCCCCACCACTGCCGTCAGTATTTCAAATCAACTGTGGTGGCCTGGGGGGTGGAGCCCTTGAAGGGGAGGTCCCCCCGCACTTTCATTGCACGTGTCCGCCGGTCGGAGAAAGTCAAGTCTATGGGCCGTCACTCTCCCCCGCTGATGTCCTTGCTGATCAGGAATGGGGGGTTGCCTATGGCTGGTCGACCGGAGTGCATGAAGTCGCCACCCTCTTTGCGCTCACACAGAATCCGTGCCAAAAATGGGAAGCTCTAGGGTATGGCAAGGCAGCCCTTCTGTACCAACGAACACAGCATGTGTTACAAGCAGCCAGGCTGCTCCCTGCTCATCGACGGCTGCCGCACCAGGCCTTTCTCAGTGGCCTTTGGTGGAAGCTTCTTTCGCTCCAGCCACTGCGACTTCTTGCCTACTTGCCAGTGCTTGGGTGTCTGCGGCCGACTGAACAAGCAGACCCCACCCATTTTACTGTAAATGGTTTTAGTGCTGGCAGCTACACGGGAGCAGTGATTGCCTTAGCAATTCGTTGCCTCTGGCCAGCCAGTCAGATCACAGCGCGCCTAGGCGCCATTGCAATGCCGAAGAGTGTCTTAGCGGCACTCGTTGCCACTGCAGAGCCTGACAGGCACAACTACTACCTTGTCCATGCTGCTGAAGATTGCTTGTGTGACTGGAAGCCGACAGAGAACGAGCTCGACATGTTGCAACGATCCTTACACATCACGTATGTGACAGACTCTGCAAGATGGATGGGCAAGCACAAGCACTGTTACTGGCACTGGCTCCAGTGCCAACTCCCTGCGGGCAAAGTTAGCCTCACCACACTGAAGCTCACGCACCCGGATGTTATCCCTCGCCGCGATCGGATTGCTGCTCCGATGCGACTTGCCTCCTGGATTCGATTCGAAACGGCCATGACGAGCGAGGATTGGGAAGGAGCTATCAGTTTGTTGGTGTCCAATCTTCATGGTCCTGACCAGGAATTGCTGGTGCTACTACAAAGCTGTGTGGCAGGACAGCCAATTGCCTCCATGGAAGAAGCACAGGCGCTGCTGCTCAAAAACTTTCGTGTTGGCAAAGGTACCCAAAGTGCATGTGCTCAATGGCTGACTGAGATGGCTCGAGACCTACTGGCGCCGATCCCGTTTCGAGAAGTCTTTGTCATTCTAGCCCTCTTTCTTCCGCAGCTCACTTTTGTTGATGAGGCCACCACAAGACAAGAACTGTGGAGCAGCCCCACAGTGCGAAAGTTTGGCCTAGTCGTGGAGGTCACGCCCACAGCCACTGGATTGCAGGGCATGCATGAATATCGCATAGCCTTTCCTGCAGGGTCGCAAACTGCTATCTTTTGCCCGGCGCACTTCCAAGGTTGTAATTTTGAACAACTCGCCAGCAGTCCCTCGAGTACAGTGCATATGGGCTCGCAGGCTGGGAAGGCTTATCGAATCGTTCTGGAGGAGCACGGCGCATGCTACTCAGTCTTGGCGCTCTTGCTGGCTTTTGTGTCTCCCTCTCGAAAGCGAAAAGGAGATGAATCGCCAAGTGAAAAACTTCGTCGGCTGAGCAGTCCTCGGCACTGGGATGTTGCCTTAGTACCGTTCCCGGAGGATTTCGTGCCACTGCCCACGCCAACCGAAACCGGACTAGCGTGCCCAGCGCCATGGGCGTTCCCACCTAGCCTCTGCGCGCTAGAACCTAGAGCAACTAAGCTCCGAGTGTTGGCCATTGCGGAAGCAGGAGACACTGTCACTGCCGACCACCTCTTGCAAATGGCCTGCTTGGCTGCAGAGCACAAACCCACAGTGCTGGGTATTCCGGGCCAAGTGCCCATTCCGTATCAACTAGAATGCACGGTAGTCCTTTTGCAGAGCTTGCACGCCCTCTTCCTCTGGCAATACAATGCAATACTGCCCCCAAGCATCCAGCTTTGCTGTTGCCCTGGGAACTGCCGCTCGGCAAGATAATGGGCACATTGTCTCTATGGCCGCCAGTCTTGCGCTGGCCCTCAGAGCTGGCAGATCTACCTTGGCAGTAGCAGGTGTCTTTGGAGCGGGCAAGACTAGATCCCTGACCTTTCTCCTTGCCTGGCTGGCCCTCACCACTCACCTTAAGATTGCAGTGGTGCACAAAGAGAATCCAGCAGGTCGGGCAATCACTAAGCTGCTCACAGCCTTTGACTTAGAGCCGGACCATCAACGATATTTCATTCGACCAGTCAGTAGGGAAGAGGCAGAGACTAATACAGCTTGCACGAACTATGATTTGCGAGCAAGCGAAGCGGCATCATTCATTCCCGGCTGCCACGTGGTGATTGTCACTACTGGGCTTGTTTGGGACCAAAAAGGGCAAACCCATTCCACACTCAACACTCATATGGAGAATGTGGACCTGCTCATTAGCGAAGAGGCCCAGCAGGACATGGACCTCAAATCTGCCTTTGCGCCAACAGTCCCCCGACAACCCTTCTTTCGATTACTACTTGGTGATCCCAAACAGAGCCCTGGTGGAGTAGCTGATGGACAGAGAGCCCATCGCACGCTCCTACTCAAAGCTCCCATTGGGCTGCGAGCCCCCACCACCTGGTATATGCCGCATGAAATACCTGGCGTCTTTCACAAGCTCCTCCGACACGGCCGAGGCTTTGGCCTTAGTGACCTAGAGGAAACGGCTAAAGTAGCGGGCCACAGGCCCCTAGGGAGAAGTTGGTTTCGCCCGGAGAAGGTCCAAGCCACATCCTCTTTCGCTTGCCAGTTACAATCCACCTACAAAGACCTCTCCAGAGTGGACCTGGATCTCCCGGAAGGACTGCTGGTGGGGCTAGGCTATGCAGCCACCAGCCCAGACAGCCCGTTTGACTTTCGACAAGCGCAAACTGCGGCTGAGAGATCGGGAGTGGCAGGCCCACACTGCTGGAGCTTGATGCTGCCAACGAGTGCAAGAGTTGCCCAAGAAGTGTATGAGCCGTTAATAGGAATTCAGTACCCCATGTTGCGCAGCCGAATGGGAGATACTTGGCAAATCGGTACCACCTCAATCCGAGAGGATCAGAGGATTGCCACAGGCCTACGCTTTGTCCACTGGTGCCATACTTCGCCCAAGCTGCAGGCACGGCAAAACCCAAACAACGACCCAACGGTAAGAGTGTATCAACACCTCGAGGACCAACTCGCCAAAGCAGGCTCTGACACGGAAGACATTTTGGCCCTCACAACCACTCGTGAAGGGGCCACGAACCTACGCAATTATTTCTCCATTGCTGAGAAGAAGGCGAATGCAGAGACGGCAGTCAAGGTGGCAGGCGCCACGGCTAAGCACTGCATCGTCATTCATGGTGTGTCAACATTCCTCAGTGGTGAAGGACGCCACTTAGACTACGACCAGGAATGCTTCACACGAGCGAACGTGGCATACAGCCGAGCCACTGATCTCACCATCTTGGCATGCCCATTGAACATGCAAGGAATGCCGGGGGCCCTGCAAGTCTTAGCCGCCCTCCTGCATGGTGTCCAAACAATATATACCTATGACAGCAATGAAGAGCCTACGGTCTTTGGCTCGTTGGACCTTCGAGTCACTCAGGTTGCGCAAGCCACGACATTCTTCCAACAGGCACTTCTGCCCCATCCAATGTGGCGCGGCCCTCTGCCGGTCTGTCTTGCAGAACACCATCACGGCAAGGTGAGGCGCTTACGCCTCGTCTTAGCCACGATTACGCATTTGACCAAAGCGGAAATTACCAGCCTCGTAGAAGGGCCCTACCTGCCTGGTGGTACGGTTTTGCATGACCTGGTGTATGGTTACGCAGCTGATGCGTCGCTCGAGCCTGAGTGGTTAGTCATCACGGATGGGCAGCAGCCAGGAAGTTGGCGACTCCTCCACAACAGCTCTGGCCCAGGGCAACGCTGTAGCGTGGGCAGCTCCCTTCGCTATCAACCAACGCCAAGCGCGCGTGAGCAGCGCAGTGCGCAAGATTATACCTTTGAAGCACTGCACCGGGTTTACTTCTACGACGCGTGGAGAGTGCAGCCAGTCCTTGATGACCCTGAATCTGACCTTGTCCTTCCGCCGAAACCAGGCCTTTTAGAGCATGGCTGTTACTGGCCTCGGCCGAACCAGACACCTGAGGTCCTCTCTATCTCTGACCGTGACCCAGACAACGAGGAACAAGCGATGCGAGAGGGAGAATCGCCGACCTCCCTTGCGGTGACAGATGCGGATATGGCTGAAGAAGATGCAAATGAAGCAGTCTCAATCCACAGCTCCTCCTCCAAGTCGCCCACCATTCCGAGCACAGAGCACCCGGAGGAAGCCGATGCGCACATGGCAGATGACGCTAGTGCTACCACCTCCTCTGTAGAAGAAGAGGGTGATTGCCTTAGCAATCGTCCGGCCTTTCCTGATGCATGTCCCACAAGTGATGAAATGCTGGACGCAGAAGATGATGCAGGAAGCGTGCTACCACCACAGGACGTGGACCCCCCAAATAGCAGCCCCACATCACAATCATCTGAGTCCCCAATCAAAAGAAGACCGGGGTCCAAGGCCAGTGCCGGGCGAGCTCAATCCAAGAAGTTACGGAAATCTCCTGCTCCACCATCCAGGCAGTTGCTCGGCAGCATTCCTGAACATGAGCAACCACCGGCCACACTAGCAGACTTGGCCAGTCAGAATGCTCAAAATCCGGTAGCCCCTGCTGGCAGGAATCCTACGACACCACCTGGCCGCCCTGAATCGATGCAAGAGTGCCCACACACGATGACTGAAATCGACATTGCCGGTGATCAAGAGAATACAGAGCGTGGAGGCACGGCCGACACTGATCTCCAGTTGGAATCCGAGCAGAGAGC
>CAXAMN010022417.1:660835-682481 GCA_963970005.1 Durusdinium trenchii | reverse complement strand
GAACAAGCATGACATTCACTCTGATATGCCATTCCGTGCTTTTCGAAGAAATTCTGAAGATCTCGACTCTTCCAGTATTGATTGCTTCTCGGCAGTTCGAACGAAACAGTGACGGACACTCCATCAGATGACTTGATCTCATCAAGATACTTTCCAGATGACTTCAACAGATAGAAGAACTCTTTCTCGTGCTTCTCATTCCTTCCCCAAAAATTCAAGAGAGGGGATCCGCCTTTGCAAGGAAGAGAGATGTGCACGAGACAGGCCACCTGAGATCCATGCGGGCATCGACTGAATCCATCACGGAGCAGGGTCAGCACCTTATTGCGAACTCCGATCTCCTGGAGGTTTGCATGGATTCCTATGTATCGGACATAGTCAACTTCTCGACAAGATCTTGCAATGACTGACTCTTTGCCACAAGCTACTTCTAGCACAGTATATCGAGGGTACCTGAGTTGATCCGACTCTCGGATGACTGAAACGGCTGAGTCACACTCAAAAGTCACTCTTGACAGTGTTTCGTTTGAACATCTTAGCATCACACTTCTCGGGGGCATTGAGGCCAACAGCGAAAAGATGGTCACATTCTGCTCAGCTGTCAACACTCCAGTACCATGGCATGCGATGCAGCATTGAACCGGTCTGGATGTCCCTGAACTGGCCACTGAACTTCCAGTCTGGCCCATTGGTGTCGAAGTGTGTTGAGATGCTAATCCCATGATCCTTGTGACGTCGCTGGTCGAACCGATCGGCGATTCCACTGAAGCTGGTGCTCCCCAATCAATGAGCGGCCTCGCCGGTGAAGACTTCGGCAAAACAGGCGCCACCGTTGGAGACTTGGGTACCTCAGCTGGTCCCGTCACAGGGAATCCGATCTCAGTTGGAGGAGGCGGTGGTTCATGATGAGCTGTAGGCGGGCTGTCCAACGGCGGTGGAGGAGGCTTTGGACTCACCTTCGGTGACACACTCTCCTCAACAGTCTGCTCTGGCAGTCTCTCAGGGTGCTTCATAGGCGACGGATCCTTTGTCCGCTCTACCCCACTTGGCTTCGGCTCGGAGTTGCAGCATCGACCAGAGTTGGGCTAACTGATCGAAAGGCTTCACTCGGAGTCTTTGGAGCCATCTTTGGAGGGGTCTTGGGAGGTTCAATCCCAATTGCCTTCGGAGCAGGCGCTGGTGCCTTTGCAGCCTCACTCTTTGGAGCCTCACTCGCAGATGTTGCCTTTGCAACTTCCTTTGCAGGAGTCTTGGGCTTCTCAGCTGGCTTCTTCGGAGGAGTCTTCGGAGCAACTGGCATCGCCTTCTTCTTCGGCGGAGGTGGCATTGGTCCCTTCGGTGGTGTTTTCGGTGGTGGAACCGGAGGAGGGCGCTTTGGTGCCGCTTCGCTTGGTCGCGCTCGGCTTTTGCAGGGGTCCTCCGCTAGCGGCCGCATGTAGCTTGGCCGATCGCGGACTTCCTTCGTAAAGGGTCGCATCTCCACCCTTTTCCGCTTCCGGCGAAGCTCCTCCTTGAGGTCGCCGTTCTCCTCCTCCTGAGGCCACGGTTCGTCCGTCGTCTCGTAGCCCTGCTTCCTTTGGGGCTCTTCGTTCTTCCTCTTCTTCAGCAACAGCCGCAGCCGCTCCTCGGCTGACATACCTGGAGCTGTTGGGATCGGCAGTGCATACTTGGGCGCAACAGGGGTGTAGCCGACCTGCGACACACTGTCGCCTGGGCTGATCTGTGAGCTCAAAGGATTCTCAAATCCATAGTTGGGCAATGCATCACCTCGAAGATCTTCATCGCTCTTTGGATCGATCCGCTGACTCAATTGGATCTTCCCAGTGGTCAAACTCACTGACCTTTGTCCCTGGATGCACGCAGCTGCCACATGGCCATAGTTGCCACAGATCCTGCACTTCAGGTTGTTGACTGGCCGAAAGCTGAAGCCACTGAAGGCCCGAATCATCCTTGGCTTGGGCGCCTCATTGGGGCCACGCAAGGGGACCTCCACCCTGCGGCCACGACGAGCATCGAAGAAGCCACGCACTGTGCCACGAGGACGCGGCATTGCCTTGCTCTTCGCCTTTGCCTTCGCCTTGGCTTTCGGACGTGGAGGTACTCCATCCGACTCTTCATCCTCATCTTTCACGCTCTTCGCCTTGCGCTTCTTTGCAAGACGCTTTGGAGCTCGCTTCACCTCGGCATTTGGACCAAACAAAGTCCGACGCAAGCTCTTGGGCAGCTTGATCCTCGTCACTCGAGACGGCTTGGAAGCAACGGAACTCTTCTTGGAGCGTGAAGGGGTAGCTGAAACGCCACACAGTGATCCAGCTTCTGCAGTGCCTGCCTCAGCTGGAGCCTTTGGCTGGACCTCACTGGTCAACACCACTGGGGCAGAAGGTTCTGCTGGAGCTTCATGAACAGGATCTGGATCTGCAGGAGATGTAGGTGCCTCAGTTGCTGGAATCGCAGATGCCTCAACAGCTGGAACAGTAGGTACCTCGGCGACTGGAGCCAACACAGGCTCTGTAGGATTCGAAGGAGCCACCACAGGCTCTGCGGGAACCGTTGCAGGTTCAGCAGCTGGACTGGCCTTCCTCAAAGGCTCGCCGGTCGTCCAATCCACACGAGTGGTCGCTTCCGAACGAAGGTCATCCTCTCCATCCATCGCTGCGGGTTCCGGAAGCGCGTACCTAGGTACCTGAGCGGCGAATTGAGCCACCTCGTGGTCCAGAACAGCTGCAGGAGGAACACATAGTTCGAAACAGCTGCGGAACAGTGCAAAGCAGACTCTCAGCTCTTGCAAGCAAGTCCAAAAACTGAACATGACTGAAAACATGTGTGAAATCCAACAAATCCATGGAATCCATGAAGTCCAAAAAGTCCATACTGAAAACAAAGGCTTTCTCAAAGCTAGCAGTACTTTGACATGTTGACTCTCAACAAGATTGTGGACATGTTGACTCCCAACATCGTGCTGCTGCCCCCTTTCAAGACGATCACCACACAGGCGACATTGCCTAAACACAAGCGTATGGAGAAACCCTTGAAAGGATGTGTCGACGATGCTGCTCACCGCAGCGGTTCGCAAGGGCACAAAACCTAACAGCACGCGATGCTTCAGGAAGGTTGCCAACGCCAAACACTTTGTCAAAGCATCAGCTGGGTTCTCAGTACCGGGGACATGCGCACATTCGAGGATTCCTTTAGCCATGAGCTCGCGAAGCCAACAAATCCGAATCTCCACATGGCGCGAACGGCGCTGCAAATCAGAAGCCTCGAGGATCATCTTCCCACTCAGGGAATCCGTGAGCCATGCCAAACAAAGGGAGGTGACTTGCACAAGACCTAACGCCTTGAGGACCTGAAAGACAGTCCTGGACAAACCAAGTCCTTCCTGGATGCCTTCCTGGCCTGCGGAAAGCTCTGCCTCGCACGAACTCAAGGTCACCGATCCCTGATGCCGGCTGAACGCTTTCAACAGCACACCACGGTACACAAGACACACACCTGTGATGCTGCGGCGGTTCGTACTCCGCATGGGAGCAAAGCCTGCATCAGTGTAGACCAGCAGCGTCTCTGCATAGTCAGGAAGCTCACCCTCGGTTGGGAAGCGCTGTCCAACCTTCATGTCGGTGATCAAGTACCTGAGAACCATTCGAAGTGCCTTCTCATGGCCTGGCTTTGGAGATGCCTGGCCCGTGGAGAGCAAACCGACAAGGACCAACAAATCCAACCTGGTTTGGCACATCCACGACAGACGACCCTAGGATTCTCCTGAACCGTGCATGCGCCTCGGCACTAATGGGTTCCTGCTCAATCGTCTCCTCGATGGCTGGCCGGATGTCAGGGAACGTGGTGCTCCCTTTCTCGATTCCGAACTCACGGAAACACTCATCCATGTAGTCAGGATCAACAGACAAGTACAAAGCAGCGTCACCTGCCTTCCTTGAGATTGTCAGGCCAAGAAAACGCAGCGAGCCATTCTTCGCAGATGCGAGTGGGATTCTTCCAGTCTCTCGGATCTTCACATGCTTCGCAAGCAGATCAAAAACGATCTTGTAGGATGCCTCCTTTGGAGTAGCAACGAGAACGTCATCAACATAGCAGATCAGGACAACGGGTGCTCCACCCACTGAACCGGCATAGAGGCAAGGCTCAGTGACACTGGACTCAAGACCTGCCTCGCGAACGATGCGAGCAAAGAAGGATGCCCATGCGAGCGAACCCACTCTGAGTCCATTCAAGCCTTTCTTGGCCTCAAGGTAGACTGGTTCATTGGCGTCATTGTCCCTGGAAACGGAAGTAGGAAGCCGGACGACAACATGGTGCTTTTCCAAAGGCGCGTTCATGAATGCCTGACTCACGTCAATGGCAAACAAGCCCATTGGGGGACAACCCCAGGCTCCACAAGCCATACCTAGGAGCACACGCAGTGACTCCACTGAGGGCGTTGGGCTGCTGATGCCCTGGGCCCTGGCGGTTGCAGCGCCACGCGCTATATCTTTCACAACCATGCGGGCTCTCACTCCCTCGTCAGCCTCCGGTTTTTCGCCCGTTACCCATCGACAGGGTATAGGCCGGGTGCTGAATTCTGCACAAAACCTTTCCATTTCCTTCTGCGTGAGGACGTTTCCTGCTCGAACTCCTGTGAGCCCCTCGAACTCCTTGACCATGGCTCGGAAGGTACCTGAAGGACTCAACTCCACAAGAGTGGTGTCGGAGACAGCACCTGACGGTTTCCAAACTCGGACTGGGGTACCGCACAGGTTCACCCTCTGGTACTCACCAGGTCCGTCCCAGTCGAAACGAATGGAGCAAACGAAACTCCCATCCAGTTCCAACATTGAGTCCACCATCTCGGAGTCTTCAAGGAGGTCGCCAGACATCTCAATGTCTTCAGGCTCATCCATGGGGACGTCGTGATCCTTCTCAAGGTCACTGGGCGCATAGTCCATCTCAGCCGCATAGTTTGCCAGTTCATCTTCAACTGCCTTTGGAGGGTCACGGTACGAAGTTGCCTTCTCAACGTGCATCGAACTGGTTTCAAGGAACTGTGCCTGGCTCTTCTTGCACTTTGCACTGTGGCGAATTCCAGGTGCCACCATGCCGCTGTCACAAGATGGACAGCCCCTTGTGGGAGCCATTCCTTTTGGCAAACCTGGGATCACAGCAACGTCCTTGGCCTTAACTGGCGGTAGTTCCTGAGGTTCTTGAGGTTCCTGAGGAACTAAGTCACGAACTTCTTCATCTGCAACTGGTGCTGGAACGGGAGGTTTCTTGTCTTCTTGCTTCTTCTCATCACCTCGCCTCAACCAGTTGCGATAACGCTCATAGCACTTGACAGAGTGCTTGCCTTTGCGGGTTGCGCAGGCAGTGCAGTCATCCGTGTTGCCAAACTTGTCCAACCAATGACGTGGAGGTGGGATGCTGTCCGGCAACTTTGCAAAGTCCTCAGGGATGATCTCCACTGGCGATTGGTCTTCGATTGGGCCTGGAGGCGGTTCAGAACCGGTCCTCCTGAGAAAACGACCTACCAAATCCATGGGGTAGGTGATGGGAAAGACAAATTTCAAACTCTTCGCTTGGAAATATTTCAAATCATCTTCAATCTTGGCGACAACGAAATGAGAAAAAGAATTCCTGACAGGGTAAAGGTAGCCTGCACTCACAAAGCGGCCCACACTTGGTACACTCTCCGGAGTTTCTGCCAGCACGTGGCTACAGAACATAGCTGAAACGCGGCTTGCCTCAACAGAGTCACGAAGTACTTCGCGTCCAGTCTTGCCTGTGTTCTCCACCTTGCCGTGGAGGTTGTGCATGGCGACGACATACCTGGCACATGCTTCCCAGCCTGCAAGGCTGTCTTGCAGATCACAGTTCTCCTTTGCAAGTTCCAGTCGGATTGTTGCAATTCCCTCCTTCACTTCTCGCACGCCGCGCTCAACAGAGCCGACTGAGTCGTGATTCTGGGGACCAGCACGAGTGACAGTGTACTCTCTTGGTATTCCACTGCGTTGGATCAAAGCTGTCACATCTGGTGCTGCATCAGTCCTGAAGTCGATTGGCGGTCCTTCACCACCAACGAGGGAGAACTCGGTCAAGATCTGCCTGATGTGGCTGCCGGTCACACGAATGTCCTCGCTCACAGCAGTGACGCCAAGAAGGCCTGTCATCACTTGGCGGAACAAAACAAGTTTGTGGGTACCTAGGAAGAAGAAGTCCACCTGGATCTCGAGCACTCTCTCGCGCATAGGCCTGCGTGGGGCGCGTGAGACGCCACGACCCTGCTGACACTCAAGGCAATGAGGATCATACGGGAAGTGTCCCTTGAGAACATGCTGTCTCTTGCGCTCCGCCTGAGACTGATCCAAGTTCACAGCGCTCACTTTCAGACCTGAGACGTCCATAGGAGCTCCTCCTACATCCACATCCATAGGCATAGTCTTGCCTGGCTGATCCTTGATCGCTTTGGTGGCGGTGGGACGACGCGAACGCATCCACGGACATCCGCCCCACAAAGTCACCTCTGTGATCATGGTCTGGGACTCTGCATGGTAGAGGTACATCTCATCGGGAGACTGAACCACTGTCCAGCCCTTCTTCACAAGCTGTCCTGTCGAAATAATATTGTGGGAGACATTCCCAATGCAACATTCAAGTTGAAAACTCTGTACCTTTGCTGCTCCGGCTCCTGTGGTGACCTCGAAGGCAACTGTAACTGCCGCACTCTGACTCATCCGCACTGGGGAACCATTAGCGGCGAAGTATTCCATGCTGCCAACACCTGTCTTTCCACCCTTGTACTTGTAGTTCTGGCAGAAGTTCTCGGACAAAACAGACACCGCTGCACCACTGTCCAACAACCACCAGCTCCAGTCCGTCTCCTGGAAAGAACAGATCAAGGGCATCATCACGCCTCCTTCAGACGCATCAGCCCACTCTTCGGGCCACTCCTGAGCCTGCCACTCACCTTCCTCCTCCTCAGCCACCTCGCCTTCAGCGAGTTCATGCATCTTGCCTTTCTTGCCTCCTTTGCTAGATCCTTTCCCTTTGGTCTTAGGATTCGCCCTGGACTTCGGGGAGGTCTTGGGACTCGGCTTGCCTTTCGCACTCGGCGATTTCTTGCAATTCGCACCGATGTGCCCACTGTCTCCGCACTTGAAACACCTCACCTTGCTCATGTCGGTCGAGCAATTCTTGGCAAAGTGGCCAGCTTTCCCACACTGTCGGCACCTGTCTCCCCCCTTCATCGCTGCACTCACAGGCAACTGTTCCTCATCTTCCTCCCAGTCATCCCAGTCCTGGTACTCATACCATTCGTAGACATCGGGATCAACAGCCACTTCGTGGACATGTCGTGCCTGAGAACCTGGTCCAAGCTCCATGAACAACCTCTGTTGCCCTTCATACCGCAAAGCCGCGGCCCTGAGCGACGGAAAACTCTCATCCGAAGCGTGGAGCATGACGTAGTCCCTTGCACCTGCAGGAAGGGAACGCAGCAGAATGAGGGTAAGGTCTGCCGATTGGATCTCAAGGCCGTCCCTTGAGTGCGAAGTTGGTAAGGTTTCAACCAACTTGCGGTACCTGGAAAGCTCGACGTCCAGTTTCCTAACGATGTCGCTCACGGCGGTTGCGTTCGATTCACCTCGAAACGACTTCTTGAGCACCTCGGCTCTGAAGAAAGAAGCCTCCGCCCGTGAACGCAAAGAGAATTCCTTCCCAAGGATCCTCAAGGCTTCAAAGCCTGACGTGCCTCGATGGATCTGGTAGACTCCATCGGCACCAACACCTTCGATGTAGGCTCTCAGAAGCATATCCGCTCGCGGATAACTGGCAAATACCTGTTGCAGAATGGCAAGCAACCGTGCAGATCGCACTTGCGCACCTTTGGACAATGAAGCTGTGTGCAACTCCGTAGGCCATCGAAGTGCCTGCTCGATCTCAAGAGCAAAAACATCACTACCCAACGCTACCCATGAGCGCAACTGCAAGACATATTCAGAAAAACACAAGATCTCCTCCTGCCTGTTCACACTCCATTTCTTGAAATCCGGAGTGGGCATTGCAGGTAGCCACTTGTCAGCTCTACTGAAGATGTCCTTCTCGTCCGACTTGCTCTCGGCGCGCTCCGCCGCGGGAGTTGGTGTAGATGTTGAGGGTACTTCTGGCGCAGTCCCTGTGGCAACTCTGTGGATCGGCGCGGGTGGTGGTGGAGGAACACTCACGCCAGCCGCTGCTGACAAACCTGGTGATCGTGACATCGGTGGTGAAGACGGAAAACTCGAACGAGGGAACTCCGGTCTCTCACCAAAACCTGTAATGGATACTCCAGACAACCCTTCAGATGAAACACTTTGCGGTGCAGCTCTGATCACTGGAGTTCTAGACGCAACTTCTGTGTCCACCCTGGCATTCAAATAGTCCACTCGTGCCCTCAAGGCAGTGACTTCTCTCGTCAAAGTGTCCGACAACGGGACAACGGCAGATTGGATCGCAGCACCCAGCTGCTCCAACTGAGCGGTCGTGAAGCCAACACCGATCTCACCAGGTGAACTGCCTTTTCCCCTCGCTGGAGGACCTCGCCCAGTGCCTGGAAACGGAGCTGTCGCTCCACCCTGCTGCCGTCTTGTAGGAGTTGGGCTTGCAGACGCTATCCTGTGCCTCTCAGGTGGACCTGCGGCAGTCGTAGGACTCCTCCTACCCACCGGGGACGAAACAAAGTCATCAATGTGACCATCAGCTTCACGTCTAGACTCTCTAGATCGGTCTCCTGTCTCTTCCTGTCTTCCTGAACGACTCGCCATGGTCGCAAACACCTCAGACTCGACTGCCCTGGATACCAGACTCTCTTCGATCTCACGCAGGCACCTGTCCAAGACTCTGTAGGCCTCTCAGGCCGTGCAACAGACTCACCTTCACCCCGCTGGGCCCTGCTGGGTGTCAAGGTGACTGAGGTACCTGTGATAGGGAGCAAACACAAGCTCCGCTACCACGTGAAAGTTTGACACACAAACTCCTGACGAAAAATCAAAAGCTCTCGTGCTCAAAACACCTAGTCAGTCAAGTGTCTCGACGACCCGAGTCGAAAACGAAAGAAAAAGCAGGCAAAAGACACGCACACTTTTCGCCGCACACTTGAGCCAAAGTGACGAACGTTCTCCAAGGTTCACAAATGTTCTCGGGACATTTGTGGACATGCAAAACCATACTCAAAACAGTTCTACGCTTCACAAAGGTTCTAAAAACAGTTGGAAACAACTAAGAGCATAGTCTAAACATCTTCGGGTGTTCTCAGACACCTCATACACAAACTACAAACATATGGAAACATTGAAAGGGATCTTTCAATGTCCTCAAAAGCTAACGAACGTCATTCAAACAAGCCAAAACTCTCCATGGCTTTCTTTGCGGTCTCTAAACAAGTGGTATGGAGTCTTCGCTCCTCAGTACTATAAATTCTCACATGCTAAGGAATGTCGACAGATGCCAGTTGTCACAGGGAAGAAAAAGGGCTAGACCAGATAGAGCCGGTGAACCTGTGACTGGAATGGGGGACAAGCTGACTGACAATAGAGGGCGGCAAGCAAGATGCGCAAGCACTGACCAACCTTTTCGCCATTCGAACTGCTGTGAGCCTATAGGAGTGAGAGCCTTAGCTCTTCGTTCCTAACAGGCGGGTGGTAGAGAGTGGCAATGGCGGATGCCCAGGGGGAACCTTAGTTCCCTTTGTTGATGTCCGACATTTCCAATTTTGTACAAAGAAGTACAGATACCAAGCTAGGATTGTCCAAAGTTTCACCTGTTTCACCTGTTTCACACGGGCCTTGCATGCAGCCGATTAACTTTTGCTACGGTGCTGCGCTTCGTAAACCTGGAAGACACTCCACTCTGTTTGCTGTTTGGTACCTGTGAGTACCAAACAGTGCTGAACTGACCTCCCTTCGGGGGGGGTCTCTTCGCACCATCACCTGCTAGCTTTCGTCGATTATGGCCGCCACCCATTGATTGTTGATTGGTAGCATGCCACTTGGCTTGTAAGTGCAACCGGTTGAACGGGTTGCGCCACAAGAAAGGTCTTTTCCACGGCATGCTGCGCAGCTACGCCATCCCACTTGTCAGGGATGCAATCGACGTTGAAGCATTGCGATACCTCGTTGTTGAGTGGAGAATTGCATTGTGACCATGATTTTGCCGCACTGGGGTGTGGCCGTTGGTCACTCATAATGGTGAAGTGAAGTCCTTTTGAAGCCTTTTTGCGACTTTGCTTGAGCACAAACCTGCGCCGATATGCTTTTCGTTCGTTAATTCAGGCCCCTTTCTAGACACTCTTTCTCGTCTCACATGTTTCACCTTGCACAGAGGAAAGACTACTGGGGAGGCCCACTTTGGCGACCCTGGAATCCACTGCATTTTTGGCGCTTGGTTTTGGGGCCGTCAATGGACAAGATTTTCGCACGCGTCGTGATCCGCTTGGCCGCTTCACATTGTTCCTGATCAGTCAGCTGGTCTCTGGAAGCCGGGTGTCCCTGACGCACCAGCTTGAGTGGAAACTGCAGGGAGAGAGCACGGGTGGGAGAATAGAATTTATTTATAGAATAAAACAAGTTTGCAGGACCACAATGCCGACTTGCTTGTGGATACTAGTGGTCTCCAGTCCGACCTGCTTGTGGTGGAAGCGAGGGCCCGTGGGCACCAATCTCCGGCCCAATGGCCACACACGCGCATATTCCCCGGGCAAACAAAACTTGTTCTCCAACCGATGTCCTCTACCCAAACCTACAACCAAGAACCAAACAACATCCAACAGACTTACGCAAAGCCAACCTTTTCACGTTCACCTAAACCAACAAACGACAAGCAACCGACCAACCAAAAAGAATGGTTGAGCGAAGTACACTTGGAATGCCTTGGCGCAAGTGTGGAGCGCCCCGTTTGAAGAAGCGCCGGGACTACAATGTTAAGGTTGCGTTGCGTGGCTTTCTGTTGGTCTTTGTGTTTTCTTGGAAGTTCCTCACTCCGATCCAATTAAAAGTAAAACCCAAACGGGGTGTCGGTACCGCGCATTGTAATAGAGGGCCCGAGCGGTACCGAAGCGGTACCGAGGCGGTACCGCGCATTGTAATAGAGGGCCCGAGCGGCACCGAGGCGGTACCGCGCATTGTAATGGAGGGTCCGAGCGGTACCGAGGCGGTACCGCGCATTGTAATAGAGGGCCCGAGCGGTACCGAGGCGGTACCGCGCATTGTAACAGAGAGCCCGAGCGGTACCGAGGCGGTGCCGCGCATTGTAATAAAGGGCCCGAGCCGCAATGAAGTGGTGCCGAACATCAAGGACGAAACCTCAATGATAATATCTTTTCAAACCTCCTTCACAACATGCATCAAACAACGACGTCAAATAAACGAAACAAGGTTTCCTTGCCATAGTGAACGACCAGAGATGGCTCCTGTGACATGCGCAAACATGACAGGCTCCACGGCGCCAAACCTTCGCTTAGCATCTCCCCACCCTTCTTTCCTCTCATCCAAAATTAAGACAGACCACAAAATACAAAGAATGGGTTCACAACGGTTGGTCTCAGGGCGCTAGGTCGACTCACGGCGGATGTCTACCACAAGCTTGTAGCAAACGAACATGCACCAAGCGCGCAAGGCTTCAATCAGACTGCCGAAAAAAGCAGCTGACCATTCAAGGGATCGAAAAAGTGATTTTTCTGGACACCAGTTTGGGGTCCAAAAACCCTAGCAAAAACCGGTCCCGCCACAGAGGGCCTCCCCAGTACAAGATGGTGGAGACTCAGCCTGTGGGCCCTGGGTTGTGGTGTTTTGTTTGTTTGGTGTGGTGTTGGGTTTCTCTGTTTCTTTCTGCACCATCTGACTGTTCTTCCCTCCCTTCAACGATGACCTGGGCACCATGCCCACACGGCGTCCGTACCTGTGGAAAAAAAAGTAGTGGAGTTCCGAACTTAGCAGCAGTTCCTTCGTTTCCGGGGGCAGGTGGCTGTGGATGCCAGTTTGCTGTTCGGGACCTAGAGCTCCAGTGGGAGGTGGCCTTTCTGGTCCAGGCATGAATGTTGGCGGGTGTGTACCTCAGCAAAGCCGAGTTCAGGATTTTGCAAGCCTTCAGCAGTCTTAATGAAGCGCAGATGCAAGCTGTGTTTCAACAGTTGCAGGAGCAATTTGCCACGAACCAGCAACGACGACGGGTTCCCGATGTTTCCGGTCAGAGGAGTGATCATTTGGATAGTGGAACGTTTGACATGGGAGCCATTCCTGGTTCGATGAATGTGCCCTCAGGACTTCCGCCAGATGTTGCTCATGGACGTCTCGTGAACAGGAGTCATTGGTTGGTCAACGTGCCTGAGGATCTTGTTGCATGGGCGGCCCAGGCTTCTTTGGAATTTTCAGTTGAACTCCAGCATGCAAGTCGATGGCCAAGACCCATCAGTTGGGCAGGCATGAGTGGAGCGCAGCAGGCGAGATCACGACGATTGGTTGCCATTCTGCGTTCAGCATTCTCTTCACATCCTCGTTGTGCTAACTTGATAGCCGTGTTTTGTGAGGGGGTCTCTTTGAATACGTCGAACATGAACGAGTCGAGCATGATGATTGCCATGTCGCAGGCAGCGAATGGGTATGAGTTGCTACGACAGTTGACTTTGGAGTTCTCCATTCGAACGCGATCGGAGGCACTGTGGTTGAGAACGAGTATCAGTGGACGTTCTTTCACGCTTTCTGCTCAGGAGACATCGCCAGGAAGTGTTGTCACAGATACAATTCGTAAGATTGATTACGAGTGTGCACGGTATGCAAGGCTTCTTGGCACGCTTCCCAGCACGGTGGATACCACAGGTTTGAGGATTGGTGAGGCTGATTTGCTTTTGGTTTTGTTGCGTTCTCTTCCAGAAGTTGTGAAAAACTATTGTTTGCATCACAGTGTTGGTGATAGTTATGAATCGTATCGCAATGCAGCCAAGCGATGGGAAGAACAACAAAGGTTGTTTGGTGATTTTGGACAAACTGTTTCAACAAGTTCCCAAAAGAAAGTTCAGGGTTTACACAACGAACAGGTTGAAATGTACAACATTAGTGATGAATGGCCTGTGGCGGCCATCACGGATCAAGGGGATCGTTGCGGGAAGTGTGGAAGTCGCAAACACAGCACGCAGGCATGTCAGGTGGATTTGTCTAAGACAAAGTGTTTTCGTTGCAATCAGTTTGGACATGTCGGTATGAATTGTAGGAACAAGACGAACGATACAAACGGGAAAGGAAAAGGAAAGTCATCTGGAAAGACTTCAGGAAAACAAACGGTCATTCGTTCAGATGCATGGAACAAGAAAGGAAAAGGTAAGAGTAAGAACACGAAGGGTTATGGAAAGAAAGGTAAATTGAACGAGTTGACGGAGACAGAAACAGAGCAGGACTGGACATGGACGACTTGGGACCAAGAGGATGATTGGCATGAGTCGTCATGGACGGATGAGTGGACGTCTTGGGACCCTTCGGACTGGAGTGAATGGACGCCGGACGGACAGGTGGATCAGATTGGATCACACACGACCTACCGAAGTTCAGGCCAGCAAGATGAACAGCCGATTGGTAGTCTTGTTTTGAGCCCGTTGTTGTCAGATTTGAACATGGACGATGGGAGCTTTGGACGTTTGGAGCTGATAGAGAACAGCAGTGAGCCACGTGTGTCTTCAACCGTAGCTTCGTTTTTCCCTGGTCTCAGAGGGAATTCACAGGAAGGCACTCACCTTAGTGGTCGGGACCTCAGTAGCTTCCTAGTTTCTCCAGAACCCATGCGGTGTGTTGTGCATAGAGTGAAGAGTTTGGTTGATGAACGCCACACAGTTTCTGTACAACGACAAGTAGACATGTTTTTGCCATTTGTGTATCCTCTACTGTCGCAACTAGCAGAGGAAACGGACTCAACTTGGTGGCTTCTTGATTCAGGTGCTTCGACAACGGTCTTAGCGGAATCAAGTGTGAACACTTTTCGAACATTGGTGAAGCACATGAATGCACCGGACTTAGATGGGTTTAGAGCAGCAAACGGTTCGAAAGTTGCCATGTCAGGGCAAGGAGACCTTAGTGTGCATTTGTTGATGGCCGATTCATGGGGGACACAAACATGGAAGCAAGCTCGCATGAAGGTCATGGTTGGACAGATTCGACACAATGTTCTTTCAGTGACGGCCTTAGCTCATTCCGGTTGGTTTTTCTCGCAAGGACCTCACGGTTTTGATCTTAGCCTACCTTCAGCAGGTTTGCACGCTGTGGAGACTGGATACTTCGCGAATTGCCCTTGGGTTCGTTTGCACCCCAGTGAGTTTTCTCATGCAGTGGATGCTCAACATGGAAACCCAGATTCGGGCATTGTATGTCCGGTGACGAAGGCGGAGGATGCAGACTTGGAACAGCATAGGAGGCAGGGTCATGTTCCGTTTCATCCTAACTGTTTGGAGTGTGCAAAGGGTCGTTCAGTTTTTCAGCATCGACGGCAGAAGGATGGTGAACGCCAAGCAGAAGTACAAGCAGATTTTGCGTTCATTAGTTCAAAGGGCGAAGTTTCCCGAGAGGAAACCAGTGAGGCAGTGAAAGTTCTTGTCATGACAGACTTGCTGTCCACAGCACGAGGCTATGTTGTGGTTGGCACCAATGTGGACGCCTCAAGAAGGCAGATCGTTCAGTGGTTGGATCACTTTGGCTTGAAGTCAAAGGGAAGTCGAGTTTCGTTGGTTGTGCACTCTGATGCGGAGGTAGCTGTTGGTGAGATGATTGCCAAAGGCGCAGAAGGGTACTCTTTGCTTGTACGAAGAGCTGCGCCACAGCAACACCAAGCCATCGGAGCGGCGGAGAGAGCTGTCAGAGAGTTGAAAGAAGGTTTGAGTGTTTTGAGAAGTGATTTGAATTTGCATGGAGTGGACATCGTTTTCTCTCGTGACAATCTAGGAAATGCTCTACTATACTGTGCATTATGTTACAACCATTTTTCTAAAGCACGAGGCACTGACAGCAGCCCACTTGAAATGATCGCAGGACGCAAGCTTTCAAAACCGACGACCTCACTGTTCGGATCCTGTGTGTTAGCAGAGTTGCCAGACTCTGTCAGAGGCCAGTCACCGAACGAGACGCGTAACATTGAGGCATGTTTCATCCACCCAGGTCTTGTACGAGGTAGTGTTGTGCAAGGTTTTGTTCGTGTGGATGGTGCACAAGAACTCATTCGCTTTACAGCCCGGAACGTTCGACCGATTGAACCATTGCAGTGGAAGTTCATTAGGACCAGGTGTGTTTTCTGCTTTGGAGCAACCGACAGGGGAGTTGGAGGCTCCAAATTTGGAACGTTCAGACAAGGCACCGGAAGTGAGTGACTTGCCACCTGATGAGTTGCGTCGTTTGAAAGCGCAAGATCACCCGGCTGAACCTTCTCCTCTTGCTCCACGACTCACAACAGCTTCGGGTAGTAGGCCGCGGAAACGGAATGCTACATTGCGCATTGATCCAGTTCCCATGGAAATTCCAAGACCTCAGGTGGATTCTCCACCCGAGCGGAAGGAAACGAACACGGATGTGAACCCAGAGCCAGTGGATGCCTCAACTTCGGTCCGTGAACCGTTTGTACCTACCCGTGGATGTCCGAGTTGTGATACTAAGATGGTAGCCCCAGGTATTCGACATTCAGCATCATGCAAGAGGCGATTTGCCGAATGGGAAGCTCAGGTGAATGTCAAAGAGCGAAAGATTGGTACGCCACTTGTGCAAGCGGAGGACAGTGTTGAACCAATGCCCACGTCAGAGCAACCCAGCCACATAGTAGGATCTCCAGAAGTTCCACGTGAGCGTGAGTTTCAACTTCGCTTCAAGCGGAAAGCGGATGACGACGCAGAGACATTGGAACAGGAGATCAAACGACAGGCGCTGGAAGCACTGACAAATGATAATCCGTTGGGTTTTCATTGGGTTGAAACTGGTGAACCTGTTCAGCTTTCGAGTTTGTTGCACATTGAGGGTGTTCCTTCATTTTCCCCACTTACTGGACCGGACATGTTTGACCATGACACGTGGGAAATGAATTCCATTCGGTTTGACCATGGACATGTGAGTGAACATGTGCCTATGCAGCTTGGGGGTCGGACTGTGTTGATTTGGAAGCCCACAGCCATCATTGATGACCAGACGCTCGATGAGCTTAACTTGGAGCAAGGATTTGTGGGAATGCAAGAAGAAATTCACAACCTCGAACACTGCAAGACAGGACAGACCATTTCAGAACCAGACATGAAAGCGTTTTGCCAAAAGTATCCCAATGCACGTGTAATTTCAAGTCGTTGGGTTGCAGCATATAAGTCACCAGAGCGCGTACGCACGCGTATAGTAGCAAAGGATTTCAATCGTGGACAATCAGCACGTAGTCTTGGGTTTAGCTCACCTACACCATCTATCGAAGCATTGCACCTCATCCTAGCTATCGCAGCAACGAGGAAGTATCGTCTTCGTGGATTGGACATAAGTCACGCGTTTATGCACAGTCCTTTAGGGAAACACATGCGTGTAATTTTGAAGCTTCCTTTGAGTGTTAGTTTGGATGATGGACAACCTGCATTTTTGGTGTTGGACAAAGCACTTAATGGACTTCGTGACGCATCGTTGTGTTGGCTACAGCTACTATCAGAAACAGTCAAGACTGTTGGACTTTGGACGGATTCAGTTGAACCCTGTGTGTACAGTGGAGCAGTGTACGACAAGGAGACCTATCTTGGACATGTGTTAGCCATCGTGTACGTGGATGACATCTTGTTGGCATCGTCGACAGTGGAGGCTGAGAACTTTGTTGCTGAGACGATCTCCAAAGTCGTGCCTACTAAAACCACAGGGGAAGTACCAGTTGAGGGAGGCTCATTGACCTTCATTGGCCGGATCATCCAAAGAGTTGCCAACGCTGATGAGTTTCTCCTGTCGGTAAACCCTACTTATCTCGACTCGACTTTCCGAGATTTTGGGATTGACAAGGGAAGTGAGTCAGTACCTGACGTTGCAAGCCATCTAGAAAAGACGATGTCGGATGAAAGCTCGAAGAAACCTTTGTCGAGCGAGGCGTATGGACGCTTCAGAAGGGCATTAGGCAAGTTGCTGTGGATGAGTCAAGTTCGACACGATTTGAAGACTTGGTTGAGCATCATTGGATGCCATCAGGCAGCACCAATGGCAGGGACGGAAGCAGCACTTCGAGCAGTACTCAGGTTCTTGAAGAGTGATATGCATGTTGCACTGACTTTTCCTTCGCGAGATCCTTCTTTGGAAAGCCAGGTTGGTGAAATGCAGTTGAGGACGATGAACTTGCATTGTTTTTCGGACGCCAGCTTTGCTCCGTATCGGTTCAATAAGAGACGCGGAATTTCCGGTGGATGCGTGTTCTTTGAACGATCGCTTGTTCGCTCGCTGGCTCGTCAACCGCATGCATTATCGTTGTCTTCATGCGAAGCTGAGTTGTATGCATTGCAGTCTGTTTGCCAAATCCATTGCTTTTGGTAAGCTTGTTCACCGAGTGTTGTTCAGCCTTGAGGAGGTGGATGAAGCCGATCCTGTACACGTGTTCTTGGAGTCGGACTCCTCCTCAGCATTGCAGCTTGTGAAAGCGTTGGACATCCCGAAGAAGAGTCGACATGTTGAAATCAGGTTGTTGTGGATTCGTGAACAGCTTGATAGTGGACGATTGCATGTTTTGCATAGGTCTGGTGAAACCAACCCTGCAGACTTGTTCACAAAGTGCCTTGGAAGCCGACTTTTCTTTACTCATCGGTATACCATTGGTCTTGTAAAGCTTAGTGGCTTGTCGGAGATACTAGAGATCTTGCAATACGCCGTGCAATCAGGTGCTCGAGCAGCATTGAATATCGCAATCGTGGAGGTGTGTTGTTCTGAGTACTCAAGCATTAGGAAGGCCTGTGAGTATTCACGAATTCCATATGTTGGAATCACAGCACGAATGCAGGCGAAAAGCACCTTTTCTCGAGTTCGCACTTGTGTACAGCAGTGGGAACGCTCAGCTTTGTGGGTACATGTACATGCATCAACACCATGTTCATCTGGATCACCCTTGAGGAATTTTGGATCGAGGGACGTGGTGACGGCATCAGAACAGGAGTGGCCAGAGATCATTTCATCTGTTGGGGACTACCTTTCACTAGGACACAGTTCATCTTTTGAGTTGCCACAGGTGAACGCCATTTGGTCACGACCTGAAACCAAGGACGTTCTTTCTCAACATGGACTTGTGCATGAAAGCCTTGTTCGCTTGTGCAGGACTGGATGCACCACTGTACAGGGAGAGCCGGTCGGGAAGACTTTGAGGTTTGTCTCGACGTCAAAAGGTTTCTGCACCGTTTTGAGAAGACGCTTTGGTACGTGTACTTGCAATTGTGAGCATGCAGCATTGGACAAAGTGGACTTTCCGGACACTGGGAACTATACGAAGCGTTTAGCCAGAGGAATTGTAGATGCAGTTCGTATTGGACGAAAGGACCCATGATTGTTCAACTTTGAATGTCAAAGGTAGTGGATTTTTGTGTTTGAAAGGGGGACAGTCTTCAGTGAACCTCATTGGACTTTCTTTCTTTCTATGTTTCATCGTTTTGTTTCAGCTTGATGCGTTGTAGATCTGTGATGGTTTTGGCCTTAGCTTCGAAGAAGGCACGGATCTTATGGCGAGACACTTAATAGCTTTCAGCAGTGCATGAACAGCATGTTACAGAAACAATGCACTCAGAAATTGCATGGAATTTCAACTGTGCACACGTGATGTTGCAATATACACATACTTTGTACATACTTGAAGGTATGACGCACGTCACACTCAGACTGTTTGTCGCCTTTGCGTTTGCCTTCACTCACTTTTGAAAGCCTGGATAGGCGAACGGAGTCCCATCTAGGGTAGTGAACTTTGGTGCCCCGGTGGTTGTTTGGGCAGCACTGTAGTAAGCGCTGTGAGCGCCTTGAGCCATGGCCAGTTCAAGTGAGCCCCGAAACAAATGGACGCCTGAAGATGAGTTTGCACTGTCATTGCTTCTCCAGAAGCGGATGCAGGCAGATGTGACAGGCAGCTTTGGACCGCCTTCCCTTCCAGAAAAGGGTAGCTATGGCGCCATGCATGATGGCTCAAAGCGGCGACTATCTGTGGAGTCCGAAGGACCTGCAGGTTGGGAACAAGTGGACGCCAGTGACCCAGCGCCATCGTATGCTGGGAGAGTCCACAAGGATGACACGGCCTTGGAAGAGGCCATCATTGCGGCATTGGATGCCTCACCGGTGATTGGGGCGGCAGCAGCCCAGGAGGCTGCCGATGACTCCCAAGGTCCTGTGGACTTGCCACAAGGCATTGATTCCCTGGAGATGTGGGGGAAGATCATGATCTCATTTGGTCAATACAAGGGCAAATATAGCTACATTGAAGTGGCAACGGACAAAAGCCTATGGGACTACAGAAAATGGGTCCGATCTCACATCAACCAGAGGACCAGCAAAGGTGCACCATTGGATTTTTCCAGGTATTTGAAGGTGTATGATGCACGCCATAGAGCAACGAAGCAGGTACCATTGATCCCAGGTACCTCGATTGCTCGGACCTTCAAGGAAGAGGATCCATAGATGGAGTGCAAAGCTATGAGCTGGTTGAGCGCTACTTTTTGGCAAGCAGGTGCAAAAGGCTCAAAAGGGGGTGTGAAAATCTGGATGGATGACGAGCATCCCATGGAGGTGAGCACTTTTGCACGTGAACACTTTGGCACATGAGCGCCTTGAACGTGTGGACAATGGGCATAGCTCTTTGTATGCACGACATCATCAATGGATGATGTGAGAGGCAAGCCTTTTGGAAGGCATAGCTTTTTGCATGCACGATATCATCCACGGATGATATGGAAATTGCTTGTTCTGCACCACGAGCACATCCTCCGAAGGAGGTATGGATGCAACCGCACATTTTTGCACAATGAGCATCACCTTTGAACGATGCACAAATTACAAGTTTCACAGCAAATGGTACGAATGAGGTTTTTTTTGAGATTTCTTTGCACATGGCATGGTCATGCCAAGGTATGCAATTTTGAATGCCGTGCATATCATAGCATGATCTGCACGCATACAGCCGAACCATGTTGTGCACGCATTTGAATGCACAGTGCACGATGGATGTTTTTGAACGTTTTTGTTCGCAGAGCAGTTCACTTGTAAGATGTCTTTGTAAAGAGGAGACATGTTGTGAACTTGCAGTCATGTCTGCTGAAATCAGTTTCAGCTTTTGGACATCGGCGTATGGACGCCGCAATCCTTTTCTTCTCAAGAGAAGAGGGCCGTACAGAAGAGGCCAAGGACAGTGAACGAATTTCACGTTCGGTTTGCGTAAAAGGGACTGCCCGGAGCTTTGAAGGTGTCTTTCAACTTTTGCTTTGCTTTGTTGTGTCTTGTCGTGTTGTCACACGCACATACTTGTGTATATAGTGCATATCCACTTCGCGTAAGCTCGCGCTTTAATCTCGTGTAACACGTTACGCTGGTAAGGTCGCGTAAACGTACACAGCGCGGGACGTCCAGGGCGAAACTGCATTCTGATGCAATCTGCGTTTGGGCAGGAATGTATTCCTCCAACGCACTGTGAGAAGCCTGGTGCAGTGTTGCCAGGCCGTTCCCAATGGTGTGTATGCCTGGGTGCCTGATACCACTCGAATGTGTGAAAGCGTGGGGGAGCACCTGCCCTGATCAGGTGACAGGCACTCGGACTGCTTTTGCATTCTTCCGCATCTGGCCTTTGTGCTCTGCGCACTGACAGCATTGGCGAACGACAATCTGAAACTGGTTGTAATCTCTGAGAGTGTCCCACACCGGACTGCACAGGAGCTGCCCTGTGTCTTGCCTAACAAAGGTGAGTTCACAACCAAATGTGCTGGTGCCTCCTATTGTGGGGAGCTGCTCTAGGACTGCAGTTTCAAACTCATTAAAGCGATCAAATTCTTGGAGATCGACTATGACTTGGTATTCTTCTCCTGAGAGAGACGTTAACTGCAGGTAGACCACAAGCTGTCGTTCATAGCTGACAAGTTGAGCTCGTTTGCGACTCCATGTCACTCTGGCAGCAGTACACCCTGCGCCTGTACCAGCTACTGGGTTGGGAAACCGTCCGAGTTGTTGCTTCAGTCAGAAACACGGGGCAATCCAGTCGCTATCCCTCAGCCGGATGCGGTGGAGCCATTTAGAGGTGGTCAGTTTTGAGGCATTCTTCAAAGGCATTGTCAGCCGCACATGATGGATATCGCCATGCCTTCTGCTTGCTCCATGCATACTCGAGGGAGGAGAGCTCTGTACAGTTCCCAGCATCCTGATGGCGAATGCTGTCCCGAAGAGTCAGCCTTCCCAAGGCGTTACACCCTGCAAACACTTCTGCTCTAATCTCACTCAGGCAGTTCGGCAGCCAAATCGTAACTAGGCTGTGGCACTGCGCGAATGTGCATTTGAAGGATGTGAATGCCCGTGTTGAAAAGGGGAAGGGAGAAAACAAATGAAAGAAGATATAGCAGGTTCAAATGAAAGAGGAAGCAGAAGAGAGGAAAGAAGAAGGCAAGGAAAAGAAATAGGACAGATATACAGGAAGAAAGAGGGAC
>CAXAMN010022417.1:634506-653575 GCA_963970005.1 Durusdinium trenchii | reverse complement strand
GACTTCTGAGCTTAAGCTTTGTTGTGTGCCACCGAACAGACATTGACAATCAATAGAAACTGTTTTTACTTGGTAGAGTTCCTGCATTGAGAGCTGGACTTGTTGGTTTTCACCTTTGCACTTGAGGACTTCTTTTGTCTTCAGTTCTTATCTACTTTTACGTGATGCTGGGCTTGTCCCAATGCACGCCATGAGTGGGAAAAACCACAGTTTCCCAAGACTTGTATGCGCATCGTGTAAGTGCAGTGAAGTAACAAACTTCCACAGCTGGCAGACAACTTGCCAAACGAAAAAACTAGAAAACAAGTAAGAACCTCGAGAGTGCAAAACTTGCCGGTCCAACGTGCAAAAAAGTATATGCTCCCTTGAATAGTTATTATTCCAGTGCACGGGTAACCCCCAAGAACAACTTTCCAGGAACAATTTTGAAAAACAACTCCTGGCAATTTGTTTTGACCATGGAGCACACAGACTAGGGACTAGGGGGTACCATGGAACAACAATCCAGACCAACCTCTGCCTACCCCAAAATACATTTTTTTTAAAGGAGTGCACAGAGACTTCACAGATCGACTTGGAATTCGTTGCATTTTCCAACATACGACCCTCATGCTTTTCACAAATTATTCCAACACCCAGGAATAATTTATCCACATGTATGTGCATGACCTTGGAACCAAAAAAATTCCAAGTACCACCCACATGGTCCCTACACAAGGCAGGAGCCATAGAAAAATACATGACAGAACATCGAACATTCAGGCAGACAGGCTTGATTGGAGCCACAGGGTCCTGTAAAGTTTGCAAGACACATGTGTTCCAAGACAAATTGACATGGGCAGCATCTGAACGATTTTGGACTGGGAGGCGGAGCATGCGAGCAGCAAAGGACAGAAAAGACAGAAAAACATTCATATGCAGACCGCAGACCTATAGCACCTGCATATGGGGCCTGCGACCTTCAGAAGGGGGGCTTAAGGGGGGTACGAAGGTGAAATTCAAACATTCCGCTGAAGACGCAGAGCTTCAGAACTTCAGAGACGCCAAACTTTAAATATTCACCCGAAGATGCGAAGATGCGGAGTTTCAAGAGCTTCAGTGGTTCACCCGAAGACGCGAAACCTCACAGCTTCAGAACTTCACAACGATTCGGGTCATGCATTTCAATTTTTGTCTATGGTGGGCAATGTGCTGCCTTCCAACTGTATTGAATGTGCGCGGCGACTCTGCATGTTGTCATTCATTTCTTTTAAAACACAGCTTGCAGCTGCCGTGGAGTTTGCATGTGCGGTGCGTGTGTGAGACTACATGTGCTGAGGGTTTGCGCGAACTTACTGGGTTCCTAGAGCCAGTCCAGCCAAGCAGTGTTTTGACTACTACAACCGCCGCCACTGCTGGCATAGCTCTAGTTGGCTTGCACCCAGTGGTAGCGTAGGACCATAGCTCCGAACTTAGCTGTTTGTGCTGTACCAAATGAATGCACTACAACACAGCTGAGTGTTTTTGCACATACTTGTGCATATTTCTCTCAGGCGTTTGCAAAAACCTATGGATTTCCTGGGGATGCCCGATCAGGCCAGACAGACAGCCGCCTTTTGAAACTTTGGAACTGATGCCATGCACTTGTGAGTTTTCATTCTGCATTGCAGGGTAGCGATGGTGAGGAGACAACGGAATCGTGGAGTGAGCCGATCAAAGTGGAAGTGCTGCCCTTATTCTTCCACGTTTTTTGACCAGCAAAGTGACAAACACACATTTATACGACTCGAATTTGTAGCATCTTGATGATGCAGCCAGGCTTCCTCACCGCTGCCAAACCCCAAAGTGTCTGGCAGTCCAACCCTTTCTCCCACAACGGTGCGCCAACCGCATACTTTGATTGCTGTTTTTCACTTGCATTCAGGAATGTCCACAGAGTGGGGTAACGCAGCATCACAATTGAACAAATTTCACGTGACAGTGACGTGTATATATGTTTCCTATCATATATACAGTATATATATATATATGTATATATTAAGAGTGGACCATTTGGCATGTGGAAATTTGACAGCTTTTTGTTTCATTTGATAGCGGATTGGATTCTCGTCTGGATTTCCACACTCACATGGTCATTTTGCTTCTCGCATTGCAGCCTGTGAACCTAGAGCTACCCGTGAAGCTGCTGCGCAGAGGGCCAAGGATTCTGCATTGGCTTCAGAAGTGTTGCCAGAAGGCAACATAACAACGTAACATAACCCAATTGCTCAAAGTATGGGTTGCGCACGTGCCATGTCCTTCGTTGCATTCTCACAACTGTAGAATGAAGTGCCTCACAGTTGGGTTCATTTTGAATTATATTCGTTAGCGAGGCAGTAGCCTAACAACGGCTGAGGCCTAGATCACTCGCCTGTGCAGATCACTCAGTGAGCCCAAAGTTTGAGAAGGAGCTGCTTTGCTTGTGATATATGTGACGGTTTGGTCTTTGTCTCTGTTAATATATATATATTATATAATCACTTATATATATAACCATATCTATCTATATATATATACACACTATGTACATATCAAATGTATCTATCTCTCCGCTCTCTCTTGTAGCTACGGGAGGTATGAAGATGAAGAAGAGGAACAAGGAGAATATGATACACCGGATCAAGAACAGTCTTTCACTCCTCCAGCCCTGGGCTCAGTTTCAAAGGACCAGTGATTGCTTGGAATTGGAAGAACTGATTTCAATGTTTGCCCGAAAGGTCAGGTTGATTAAGGATCCACAATACATGGATGCATGTAGTGTACAGTTGATAGATAAATACTGAATACTATAGATATTCATGATTTGTTTGGTCCACTGATTGACTGATTGAATGTTATTTTTACTAGAGTCTTACAGTGTTCAGGAGTGGATGTTCAATCAGTGTGCTAGTGATGCAGATGTGGGTAGCTCAGATGCTCAGATGTTTGCTGGCAAAATGCATGGCTTGTCGGAGTTTGGAAGGCCTGGAGCTCCCTTGGTGAATGGAATCCTTGGCTTGCAATGAAGCTTGGCCCTTGGCGTTTTACATTTGAGTCTTCGCACATGTTGAAGAAAGCACATGCTCAGAAGTGATTTGTTTGGCCAGGATGGATATGTCGTACGACCAATTTGAGGCTTGATTTCCAGTGTGTTACCCCTCTACAGACATCAGTGCACCCCACAAGTTGGAGGCACCGCTTCCCACTTCGGAGCAGATTAGCCAGGGCTCGGCTTTGCATGGAACAGGCCCTCCTCTGGATCCATTCACTCGGAACTGTACAAGTCTCTTGCTACAGGAGCCTGCAAGCCATGCGCGTGCCACCCTGAGTTTTTTAATGACCGGGTGGTCACCACAACAGTTGCTTCTCATGCAAGAAGATAATTGAAGTGGAAATCGGTTCTGGAAACTGTAACGAGCGTGGAAACCCCAAGAGACATGGTGGAGGAACGTAGCAGACTCTTACAGAGTTTGAGGTGGTTTTGGAAGCCTGGAAGCTGTCAAAACAAGGACAGCCGACACACACACACACAGAGTGATTGGTAGGTCGCAAGCTGTGCTTTGGTCAGGACAACTGCAGCTACTGCCACCTTTGTCCCGAAGGCTAGTTCAGCTTTTGTGGATGAAGGCAACCAGAGACAGACCTCTCTTGGAGTGGCAAACAGCCTGTGCCTGGGAAGTGCAGCAAGCAGCATGACTCTTTCAGTTGCACTCCTTGTGCGATTTGTTGCTGTCAAATATGTGGTGCCACAAGTCGGCACAGGTGAGCTAAAAGCAAGAAAAAAGGCCAAGGCACTGGAAGCTAACGTGGAGCTTTTAGTTCACTGCTTGTGTGGGTCTTGGTGTGTGCATGAAAGGTTGCCATGATGCGGCTCGGCGTCATCACACCTAAAACGGCCTCTTACCAAGATAGGGCGGGTCAACAGGCACATCAAAACAAGCAGACATAACAGAGTGCACACCTTTTTGGGAAGACTACCATGTGAGAATTTGATTTGTCCTTGTGCGTGTAGTGTCTTTATCTCGTTCTTTGAGGCCAAGGATCCAGAGACTGTGCTGAACCTGTCTTCACTCTTGTGATCTCTTGCCTCTCTTGCTGGTTTCTTTTCATGCTCTCAATGTAGAATGTAGTGACGGTACCGCTGCATGGAAGATCCATCTCTAAGCTTTGTTCGCCAGGTAGAACCGGTAGAACATTGACTGCATCTGGAGCTTGTGGAGATGGCTGGGCGCATGTTCAGCAGTGTGCAAGGAGGATTGCATCAACACCTCCACCCTTTTGTGCAAGTTTGCTACCACTTACTGTGGTTTGGAAGTAATGAGACAATCCTCGGTCTTGCGCGGACAACTTTTTCGATGCATTTTCAGAACTGACAGAGTGGCACAATTTAGCCACGACTTTGACAGCACCTTTTGCACCTAGTACCGACGAAGAAGGGTGTATTCCTGACAAGCAGCTTTGTTGTGTATAGACTGTATAGATTCCTTTTCGGACAACCTGTCCAATGGATGCTTCGTTTTGACTGACTACTTCCTTCTTCTCTGCATGGCTAGAATGCACAGCCGCAAGGTCTTGCGTGTGCACTGCCAGATCACAAAGTTCTCACCATCCTCTGCTGGTTCCAAGTTTGACAAGTTAATGAGCAGCAGGCTGCTTATGATCCAGCCGTGCACGTTGTCGTTGTTTCCCATGTTCAGGCACAATCAATCAAAGTGAATTTCAGAAAGGTGCAGCATCTTCACGAACGAGCATCGCATACAAAACTTGAGTGGCAGATCCAACTCAATCGCGTGCATGCTGTTGGCATCCTGCTTAGGCAACAATGTGTGCTCCTTGTTGATGAATCTAGCCGCGCGTTTCGCTGGCTGTGAATGTCGCTGATCTTGCAACATGATCTCAAATCCATTCACAGTTCTCTTCCTCTTTACTTGGATGCTGCCCAGAGTGAGATCAGAAATTCGTCCATTTTGCATGCATCCTGGCGAATGTGAAGTTGCGACTGCTCCAGGATTGATTTTCTCTCCACAGAGTACAGAAAGATTCGGTTTTTGTTTTCTCTCTGTTTTCTCCCTTTTGATTCGATTTAGGGGGCGAGACCGGGGAGCGACTGGCGGGTTCTTCAAGGAAGGTCCTGCGACCTTGAAAAACCCTCTGAATTGATTCACTTGAAACTCGCCTGTTCCGCAACGTTTATCCAGCGCGATACACGCAAAGAGCAAAAGCTCTTAAGCAATCAGATTTGAAGCCCAACAGGATGAATATGCTTTGAAGCGGAGCCGTAGCTTTAGACGCAACAGCCTGTGCAAGAAAAATCCAAGATGAGACATGTATAGGGACACAGTTTTCTTGGCACACAATGCACACAATGCCAAAGAGCCTCTCAAGCTGCAATCAGGGATCACATCATTTGTGTATTTCTAGGGTGATTGCAGACTTCAGTCTTGAGGCTGATTGAGGCCAGGTCTGTAAAATGTAGGGCTGCTGTTGAGAGTTGAGAGCTTTCTAGTTTTTGAAGCTGGCAGGCATGGTTGGTTGGCCTCTCCTATTGCTACTTGCTGAGGTTGGCAAATTGTCACCAGTTCAGTCTAAAGACTTGCCAGCTTGTGATTTGAAGGTCAATGCTTTCTACTTGCCTGGAGTAGCGCCGACAGAATATCTGGACGTCAGTGCCATAGCGACATGTAATACAGCATGCACAACTAAAGCTCACAGACCGAACTCGCAGCGTGCTGTGAATGATTCTTGCAAATGTGGCATTCGGTTGTTTTTCCAGCTTGGAGGGCAACAGGGTTGAGCTCAAAGTCAACAAACTGACTTCAGTACCATCCCAAGGAAGACGGAAGCAGTCACATGAGTCACAAGAGCAAGTTGAACTGGTACAGTGAATAGTTTTTGAAAGGTGAAGACTCAGCTACCCTACAGATACTATGTGCGGAGCTTAAGTTTCACAGTACAGACGGCGCAGTGAAATATACTGTATATATATATATACACACACGTAGTTTCGAAGTAGTTGCCCATTTCTTCGTTGACTGGCCTTTAAACTGTCATTTTACAAAATACAAAGCCGCTTCTTCATGTATATATATATATATATGAAATTGCGATGGCAGCAACGAACCCTATCTTTCACCTGCCTAGGGGCGTCTCGGTCCTAAAGACAAAGTGGAGTAGGGTAAAATGCTGTGCGTTTTGCACACCCCCCTATTCCTTCAACTACGGAACTTGTTCTTTGGGGAGTCGCCACTATTTTGGTAGTCACTGTTGTTGTTGTTGTTGTTGTTGTTGCTGAGCTTGTTGTTGTTGTTGTTGCTGTTGCTGTGTGTGCACTTTGTGTTGTATGTCAACGAGATCGAGTCCGGCTGCTCGCCTCTTCCGTTGTGATGCATGTAGGTCGTCATGGACTATCTTCCAACGAAATCCCAGCTGCATGAACAACCATCCCTGAACTTTCTCCTGTACCTTAGTGAGCACGTTTGCGAGCATTCCACCCCCATCGACCCATCTGACTTCTGTCTGTCCTCTTTCGAGGTTTTGTCGAAGTCCAATGGATTCTATGGTTGAACGTTTCTCAGCACCTTTGACACATGGTGTCGCACGAACCAACTTGTCGTATAGATTGCGGGCATCCACAATTAATACTGCTCCTGTGGCTTTCACTGAATCATCAATATTGTATGTATTGATGGTCAATCCTTTCATTTCATTCCACAAGAGCCTCAAGTAGGTCAAATCATCTTCGGTGTCTAGTGCTGCCATAGTCTCCGCTGCTGCGGGGGAACGACATATCCTTTCGATCTTTCCGGAGCGCCAATGGATTGGTGTCACCGGAGCTTCCTCTCCACTTCGAAGACGTTTGTTGGACATCCCAATGAATATTCACTCGGTGGAATCCACATTGTTTGGTCTGTTGGCATGTGCTGCATCTGACCATCCTACCAGTTCCAACTCTTCACTTTCAGCAAATGCATGGATCAAGTATGGCTGATCTTTGACCTTCTTGATATCCCGTATCAACTTGTTGGTGGTATTGATCACTTGAACTGTACTGTTGGGTATCTGTGTGAGCAAGATGTTAACATCAACTGCGTAAATGAAACAAGTCTGCCCTGTCACCCAAGACAATGACCCAAGTGCTCCTCTCAACTGTGATCTCTCTGCCTCTGTGGTAGGAAGTTCTGTTTGTCGGCTCCTCTCTCGAGTGATCTTTATCTCTTCCAATTCTGAAATGAACTGGTTCTGTCTCAATTCTATGGACCCATCATCTAGTTGGCTTACTTCAACACCACACTGTATGAACTTGTGAGATTCCCAAGTGCCCCACTTGAAAGCTTCTCGTATGTTGCTCATCAGCTGTTGGTGAATGTCATTGTTCTGCTTACCGCCAAATAGAAAATCATCCACATGTGCATGGACAATGCTCTGAACCTCACCTGACTGGTCAATCCACACCCAACAACATGGTTCCAGTGTGAGTTGTTTGTACCCTTGTTGAGTCAGGTATTTGTTGATGCTTTGATGCCAATGAAGTGGTGCTTGTACCAATCCGTATGCTGCCCGACGCATCAACATTGGAGTTCCCTCTGCGATGCCCAAATGATCTGTAATCTCCTTCAGTGGTCTGCACCAAAGTTCATCCAAAAGATCGCCCTGTAAGAAGGCACCTGAAATATCTCCCTTTTCTATCTTGAACCCTTTCCAAGCACAGTATTGGAGATATAACTGGCGGCCTGCACGAGAAGGAGTTGGTGCTGCTGTCTGTCGTTCTGAATATCTGGGGTCCTGGTAACCCAGAACGATTGCCCTGGCTTTCGCCTTCTTACCCCCCTCGTATTGGTCGCCGTACTTCCAGCTTAGCAACCATCTCATTCCCACGACCTTCTTCTCCTCTGGGATCTTGTCCTTGGCGAGTTCAAAGCATTCGGAAGCCAGGAAATTGCGGACTTCTGTCATCTTGGCTTCAACAAACTTCTTCAACTCCTCAGGTGACAGCCTTTTCTCATGCACCTCAACCTGTCTCTTCTTCAACATATTGCACACATAGGCCTCTGGATTGTTGAAGAATCTTTTGAGTCCCCTTTTGGAAGTGGGAAGATCTATGGCAATCTCCATAGCCTGTAGGTTGTCTTCACATGCACAAAAAGCTGCTAACATGTCATCCTCTTCCCTCCTTGCTCTGCTGGAACTTGAACTACCCTCTGTTTCTTCTGTCTCACGTTCTTGACGTTTCTGCCCTTGTGGATGAACTGGTAGTTTGCTTCGGTGTCGCTTGTGGGGTGCAAGATCTCCGTGATGTTCCCTCTTGGTGGGTGTATCTTTGGCCTCTTCCCATTGCTCATCGGTTGGTTGTTCATGAGAGATGTCAATGTATGTACGTCTCCCAGGATCAGTTGCTAATGCAGTTATGGTCCATGGAAGCTCCACTGGTCCTCGCAACTCCTCCAGCTGCAATTCATAGGGTGAAGCCTTCCTCAGCTGTTCCGGGACTGCTCGCAACAATCTACCACCCCGATGAATCCACACAATGGTTCCTGGTCGTAACTCCTGGTTGGGATCTCGGCGTGTTTCTGTAGCCAATACACGAGCTGGTCCAATGAACTGTCCTGCCTGTTGTGTTGTTCGCTCCTTTGCTGGAACCTGTTGCCTCCAGTAATAAACAAGGTCTCCTGGTAGGAACTGTTGTTGAGAACGATGTCCCATTCGTTCGGCCTTGTCCAACCTTCTCTTTGCTTGTTCTTCTGCAAAGGCTTTTGTGGCTGCACATCTCATCTTTACGTCTTCTTTGAACCCCCCATCATCGAGAAGTCCAGGATGTATCGGTCTTGTATCCTCACTCTCAAACAGGCGTCCTGTACTGTCTGGTGCTCTCCCCAACACTTGCTGAATGGGAGTGTAACCCTTGTACTGTTCCTCACTATTGCAAACCCAAACACTTCTAGCCAACAACTCGGTCACCTCGATCTCTGCAAATTCACGACTCAAGGTTTCTAGCATGCCCTTCAAGCTTTTGATAGCTCCCTCAACAATGCTTGCCTGCCAATGAGCCTCTCCAGGTATGGGAATCAGTTCAATGCCCTTGTCTGCACAATATCTGTCTGCTTCATCGGAACACCATGGGCCTGCACTGTCTGTCCTCAACACTTGTGGCCATCCAAAAATTGAAAACCATTGTTGCTCAAGGACCTCTCGGATGTTGTCCCATTTGGTGGTGTTTCCCTTCCCCTCTGCTGTGACTCTTGCCATGCGAAACCTCGTTGCTTCGTCGATGATCACCAGGATGTGATATTTGATCTTTGTCCTTGGATGCATCCATGTGGCAAAGTCAAGCTGAACTCTTTCCCACTTCTGAGGTATTGTTTCCAATGTTGCAAAACGTCTTGGGTCTCTTCTCTTGCGATGATCACAAACACTGCATTTCCACTCCCGAGCAATACGCACAACATGTGGGTGACATCCTCGATCTTCTAGTGCCTTTACCAAGTTGTGTATACTACCATGGCCTGTACTTCTGTGGATGTGTTGTATCTTGGCGATCACCTGCTGTTTCTCTTCTTCGGTAAGAATCTCACCTTCTGCCACAGCCCTCACTTGTCCTGCTGCCTGGGCTACTTCTACGGTCTCCTTCTTGTCAAACTCCCCCACCAGCCTGGACCAGGTTTCACACTCAGTCAATGCATCAACGACTTTGCGCACGAACGGCTCGGTGTATCGTGCTGTGTGCGCTGCTTCACCACTCTCGCATTTGCCTTTTGGGTGGTTTTGTTGGCAACGTAAGTCCAAGTGTTTGAGAAGTGGTTAATATCTTGTACTAACTCTCCATGCTTTGCACAATGCTTGCTTGCCATCTCTGGTCCGCAACTCCACGGTGCAACCATTGCAGTCCACTCTTTTGAGACTGTGCTGGTGTTCATAGTCTTGAAAAAAATCCAATGACCATGACCATGCCTCGCTCTTTTGAGCCCACTCCCAATGCACTTGTGTTCCAACCTGCCAACCCTGTTCAGCAACTCGTAGAGCACCCTGGTATTGAAGCTTAACCTTGTCTTGTTTCTCCTGAAGGTTCTTGCACTGTTCAGGGGTTCTTCGGTTTAGCCGTTGAAGAGGACAAAAAGGCCCACATTCTGTGGAGATCCACAAGTGCACTGGTCTTAACTTCCTTATCTTCTGCATGGCTAACTGTACACCGGCTTTTGTCTCCAGGTCTGCACCGTTCCACTCTGCTAAACGAATTGCGGCCCCCTTCCCAAAACGACGTTCGACTTCACTGCTCAAACGACTATCCGAAAAACATGCCAGCTCAACAAGTAAAGGTCTCTTGGTCCAAACAAGTGCTTGCCATGTCTTACTGAAAGGATTCTTTTGTATGTGCCATGTTCGAGCGAGCTGAAGAGCCGTTTCTTCTGGAAGTGGCTGGAGAAAAATCTCTCCTTCACTCAGGTCTCCTTCCGGTTCTTGTGACGACCCGAGGGGTAGCTCAGCTCTGCTTTCTCCACCTCCAGTGCAATCTCCTTGTCCTGCACTGCTTTCATCTTCTCTGCCAGTTCCTGCTTCATCGTTTCGATCTGAGCCAACTCCTTCTGAACATCTTGCTCTTTGTATCCCTTGCTGGAGGGCGGAGTGCTGATGTCTATCGAGTCGACCATTGAGAAACTGCCCACGGAACTGTTGCCCTTGGTGTTGCAGGGCTGAGTCTTTGAGCTGCGATTCACTGCCTGAGAGCTGCGCTGTTGACTTGACCATTGTGCCAACCGCTTGAGCCTCCAATGCGGAGAATCTGACTCTCGGGCTGTCGTGATCACCCACTGGATGTATGAGGGATGTTGTTCCATCACCTGGGCATAGGTCATATCCCCATGCTTGCCGAACCCCACCAGCTCGTTGCTCTCCGGCTCGAACTGACTTTGGATCTGCTCCTCACCTTTGGAGATCAGCTGACTGATGGTCATGTTTGAGCTCACCTTCATGCCATCTCCTCGAGGAACAATAGGAGTTCTCCCTTCTTGCGACTGGCCGTGCGAAGCTGTTGAAGCTTGGCCTGAAGGTCTGACTTGATCTTCAGTCCTTGTTCTTCCTCGACCTCGGACCAGCGTGCTTTCATCTGTGCTACTGTCCAGGATGGTGGAACCACTTCTCCATGATCTGCCAAGCGCTGGAGCCACTCTGCCTTGGTCTTGGGCACGGGCATGATGCGGTGGTGAATCACGGCTGAAGCGATCGTCCGAGACTTGAGTGCTGAAAGATTGCTGCTCGTTCGACGACATGCTGTGGCTTTGTGTGGTATGTGGTTGGTTGTGTGGCTTGTGGGTTTGTTGAGCTTTGTCGTTTGTCAAACTAGGCGACTCCCCTTCTTCACAAAAATCACATCGTTCCCTACGAAATGCGATCAACTCACAACATGGACATTGCTTAAACTCAATGTCTTCAAGCCCCAATGACTGGTTTTCCAGTCTGCAACCCAAAAATTAACTCCCCTGACCTTTTGACGTGTCCATACCGCCAGAGGAGCGGAATCCCTACTCGTCATGAAGACCCTTAAATTCAGTCTTCCTCGACGTGCCCCCATTCAAAAGATTGCCTGTCAGTGGCATCAAGAGGTGGCCATTTGGTGCCTCCTGCAAGGGAACTACTGTGCACGCATCAACCTGCCTGTACACAACTTCGTTCGTCCCAAAGTCGATCACGGCCCCCAACGATCGAAGGGCCTTGCGAGAGATCAACACTGGCTGACCTGGAGCGTCATGGATATGCACCTCCATGCTGCCTTTCTTCTGACCAGCATCCATGTTGACCTTGGCGGTCGAAACACACTCCTTAGTCATGCCATTCCCGAACCGGAAGATTGGCTTCCGATCCATGTCCACCTCCATGCGAGTGTCACCCTTGTCCTCCAGGTTCTTCCTGGCTAGGTGTTCCATGGCCTCCAAGGAACCAAGGGACGCAGTGGCGCCGGAGTCAATGATGCCCATGCACTGCTCGGCCACCGCCTGAACAATCTGAGCCTGCTCAACTGGATCAAGCTCTTGAGATCTTGCGCTATTGGCCAGCTCCATGGCACCGAATGCGATCTCCGCCGCCTCCTCTGCAATCTTGGCATCCTTGGTCCGTTGTGGACACTGGCTCTGGAAATGTGGACCTCCACACTTGAAGCATTGGATGCCTCCTTTCCCTTTACCGCCACCTTTTCCTCCATCCCGTGGGAACGGACGTGGAGGATAGTAGTTCCGGCCCAACTTCAACTGCTTCTGGTTCCACCTTGCTTCTCGAAGAGTGGTCTTGGCCGTTTGAATTGCTGCTTTGGCCTCTTCAATGCGACTCTGTTCAGCCCAAAACGCTTCGAGCTGTTCTCCTTCAAGTCCTTCTGCCATGGCTTCCTGTTCCCCAGGAAGGCTTCGGCATCATCATCGTCGGCTTCCTCAGTGGCCCACAATGCAGAGTTCATCTTTGCTTTGTCACGTTTTGCTAAGTCTGCATCAGACCACTGTTCTCTCAAGGCCTTCCCAACTGTGGCGGTGTTGAACTTGCCCTTGATGGAGCCAAGGATGTTGGACTTCTCGCTGGGATCTAATCCACTGCGGTGTAACAGCAGAAAACCAGCTAGAAATTCAGGAATGAAGATCTCTTCACTCACATCCCATGTCGTTGGGGGCTCATACTCAGCGGAATGCCAAGATTTTGCCGACCAGCCATCACTTGAACCTGCCCAATTCCAGGTCCACACTGTGCCATGCCATTCGGGTTCTTCCCCATCCGGAGTTTCCTCCTGGGTGGTCTCAACCTGCACCTCCTCCGTCTCGCCTCTTGAACCCGTGTGTACGGATTCCCGACCCCAGTCACTCCACGTTGGTCGATGTCCCTCCGAGCTGCTGGACTTGGTGGGTTCCCCAAACTCCTTTTGAACCCGACGAAGCGCCGCTGAAGCCTCCCACAGCGCCTCAGTGTGCCTGGCGATCCACTCGGTCATGCTCTCGCCACGGGACCTATTGAGGTTGTAGAAAAACTTGAGCACATGCCTACTGGCGTCCACCAGACTGGGCTTCGCCAACTGCTCTTCAAGGAACTCCAACAGCTGGTACACGCCCCTAGGATGGGACAACCATTGTGGATTCTTCAGGGTCTGCGATCTCGTGATCACCTTGGCCACACCTGTCAACGACTGGAGGAGCCGTGGACCACAGAGGTACCTCTTGTGATATTCTATGGTCATGGCATACTGGATGGCCTTCTCCTTGTAGCTAGGAAGGGTCTCTGGCGTGCCATCATAGCTAGGAACATTCTCTCGACTCATCTTCTATGCACCCTTCGCCAACTGGCTCAGATGCACACCCAACTTCACCTGGATCAAACCGAGCCTGCACCTCTTCGTCGAACTCAAAGTGCAACCAGGCTCTTCGCTACCATGAAATTGCGATGGCAGCAACGAACCCTATCTTTCACCTGCCTAGGGGCGTCTCGGTCCTAAAGACAAAGTGGAGTAGGGTAAAATGCTGTGCGTTTTGCATATATATATATACATCATCTCATTGTCGTTTCAGGCCGGGGGTAATAGCGTACGTGCCGAGTAGAACGCGAACACGATCGGCAATCTTTGGTGACAGAATATGCCGATCCTATGGCGCACACACAGTCAGGATCGAAGTGCGTCCGATGTGAAAGCCTCATACCACTCGCAAGATTGGGTGAACAAATTGCCCAAGGTCAAGCACGTAAGAGGTCTGACCATCCTGAAGTTCCAGGTCACAAGTGAAGTTCACGGAAGGCCAAAAGTAAAGTCTCAAGTGCAGGTTCTAGCCTATGCAATGGCTGGTGATCTTGTTTTACGTGCAGCTGATCATGCTGCATATCCTGAAGTCACCACAGAGAGCTTCATTGGGCACAGCTCTATGGCCTCCTGTGGCCCCCTGACACCTAGAGGCAATGTGTGACTCCAAGGTGCACACACACTCGAGATAAAGCGTACTGAACTGAATGCCACATACCACACGGCAACCTAGGTACAACCATATTCCTGAGAAAGACATCCTGGAGGTTTCATCAAAGAAAGAGAGATGCCCAAGCCTCAAAGTTGTCGACGATCGCGATGCGACAGGATGACGACGACCGTGCACATCTGCAGAATGCATTAGCCCTTTAATGGAAGATTGGAGTAACAGCTTGAGAACATCGCGCCAAAGCAGGTAGGTCACGGTGATCAGCCGTGATATCCTAGTGAACTGCATGGAGCTTGATTGGCGACAGCCATGCAGCGACTCTGTCGCGCCTTGCTTGTGACTCCATGGGTTTCACACGCACACACACTGGAGAAATTGCGCGCGGAACTGATCGCCCCAAGCCCTGAAGAAACCTCAGATGACTGCGGGGCGACGACGAGTGCAGTAGCCCTGTAATGTGCATCTGCCGACCTCTGAAACCTCACCAGCCTGAGCTTTTGATTACTCAACGCCGCAAACAGTTGCAGGTACGTCGACATGACGTCTCCCGTCGATATCGCAAGCAAGAGATAGGTGTCTTCGTTGGCGCCTGCCCTATCTCTGCTCCAGGCGCCCCTGCTCATGAGTAAACTGTAAACAAATCAACGGATTCCCTGTGGCGCAAGTGCATGCAAGAAGGACAGATGAAAAGACATGAAGGGAAGACGTGAGAAAGGTGTAAAATGTATATCCTTGCAACGAAAAGAGAACCAAACGAACGGGAACAACCAGTGAGCCACACCTCTTTATCAATGCCTTGGGCACCCACCACCTGGTTTAAACCTAAGCGTGCACATGCACACTAATTGACAGAACGGGATGAACTGCCCGGAGATGAAAGTGGAAACGACATGAAAGGAAAGAGGAAAAGACAGTGTGCGAAGGCAAACTGAAAGGGAAAACAAGATGAAGCGGGACAAAAAGGATCAAACCAAACCTCAAAAGACCTGGGGAAACCGCGCCTCGTTTGTGATGTTATATGCGTAGTGTGTGCATTTAAGAGTGGGACTCGGATCCAATGATCCCTGTGGACGTACGCTCGTTGCGACCACCTTCCACCGTGTCGTAGCTTACTGGGGCTACTCCATGAGTCCCAGGTTGCGCCGCAAGGCTCCTACGCTCGCTGTGAGACAAACCTCTGTTCGACAGGGTCACGAACACACTCTTGGGGCTCACTGCTGGTCGCGCGACGCACTCAAGATGATCAAAGTACGACCGAAAACTTCATGCCACTCGGAAGCCTGTGTGCAAATTGCCCAAAGTCAAGCACGTAAGAGGTCTGACCGTCTGACCGTCCTGAAGTTCCAGGTCACAAGTGAAGTTCACGGAAGGCAAAAAGTAAAGTCTCAACTGCAGGTTCTAGCCTATGCAATGGCTGGTGATTTTGTTGTAGTCACACCCGGGACCAGAATGAAATGATCGTTAGCACTCGAGCAGGTACGCGCAGCTTATCGGGCTGCATATCCTGAAGTCACCACAGAGAGCTTCGTTGGGCGTATCTTTATGGACCTCCTGTGCCCCCCTGCAGTGATTTTTTCAAAAACCTAGAGGTAACGTGTGACTCCAAGGTGTGCGCGCACACCAGGAGGTTTTATTTGGTGCAACGGTGTCTTGAACGAGGCTTTGTTGTGTGGTCGGGGGTTGCGTTTTACTTTGCAATGTGTTTGCATTCTGGCTGCGAGCTGTCGTGAAACGCCCTGTTGAAACTTCGTTTTCCACTTCGTGCATGGTTTTGTTGCGACTTGCCCGTGTTCCTCCCTTGCTTGATCTTGGGTGGTCACGCCGGTTCTCAATTCTTTCTTAAGATGCGTCCGCCCTTTGCGTCACTGCTGGTGTCCGCCCTTTTCTGCTGGCCATGTAGCATTTCTATTCATTTGTTTTGCAGGTCTGTCGCTGCTGGTGTCCGCCCTTTTCCGTTAGCCATGTAGCATTTCTATGCGTATGTCTCCCAGGTCTGTCACTGCTGGTGTCCGCCCTTTTCCGCTGGCCATGTGGCATTTCTATTCATTTGTCTCCCAGGTCTGTCGCTGCTGGTGTCCGCCCCTTTCCGCTGGCCATGTAGCATTTCTATGCGTATGTCTCCCAGGTCTGTTGCTGGTGGTGTCCGCCCTTTTCCGCTGGCCATGTAGCATTTCTATTCATTTGTCTCCCAGGTCTGTCACTGCTGGTGTCCGCGCCATGTAGCATTTCAGTTCATTTGTTTTGAAAAAAAGTGATTTCTTGACTTTTGTCTCCCAGGTTCGGTGGTGCTGGCCATGCAGCATTTCTACTCATTTATCTCCCATGTGATTTGTTTACTTTTGTTTCCCAGGTTCGGCGCCCACACTGCTGGCATCCGCCCTTTTCCCCCTTCCAGCATTTCTATTCGTGTCTCTCCCAGGTGATTTTTGTATTTCCGCTTTTTTATCCCTTCTGTTTCTTTTGTCTTCCTTTTTGTCACCCTTCTTGTTGGTCATTGTGTCCGTCTTGTCTCCCTTCTGTTATCTTTTGTCTCCCTTCTTGTCTCCCTTCTTGTTGGTCATTGTGTCCGCCTTGTCCCTTCTGTCTGCCCTTGTCTCCGGTCTTGTCTCCCTTGTTGTTGGTCACTGTGTCCGTCTTGTCTGCCATCTGTTTCCTTTTGTCTCCCTTCTTGTTGGTCACTGTGTCCGCCTTGTCTTCCTTCTTGTCAACTGTGTCCGTCTTGTCTCCCTCCTGTTTCCTTTTGTCTCCCTTCTAGTCTCCCTTGTTGTCCCCCTTGTGGGTCATTGTGTCCGTCTTGTCTATCTTCCGTTTCCTTTTGTTTCCCTTCTTGTCTCCCTTCTTGTTGGTGATTGTGCCCGTCTTATCTCCCTTTGTCTCCGGTCTTGTTTCCCTTCTTGGTGGTCATTGTGTCTGTCTTGTCTCCCTTCTGTTTCCTGTTGTCTCCCTTCTTGTCTCCGTTCTTGTTGGCCATTGTGTCCGTCTTGTCTCCCTTCTGTTTTCTTTTTTCTCCCTTCTTGTCTCTCTTCTTGTTGATGTCTCAAAAAGTGGACTTGGGAATGCTTCGTTGTTGTCCCACCTGTTTGGGGTCTACGGTGGTGTAATTTTTAAAGCTTGAAGGCCCACAAGGAAATCAGGCCAAAGTTCCGAAACTTATGGCCGTATCTCCCTGCATCCGATCATCCGTGTGCAACGACGCGCACCCGATGGTGTCAGTGTGCTAGAGGCACCAACTCTTCCTAAGAACCAGCTGCGTGCTTGTTGGTGTGCTGATGTAGTAACCTGTAGTAGTTTCTAGTTCTGGTGTTCTATATTGTTCTTTTGTCAATGGCACGATGCATCATCCATCGAGTTGCCATGTTTGCTTTACAAGTTCGTGACCACCCGACAGGTTTTGCCATATTGTCCGCCAAAGGAGTCGAAACTTTCCGACTCTTACAGAAACAGCATACCGTGCCTCTCTCTCCCCTCTTGTTTGTGAAAACCCCTCAAAGCCCAACTGTGCAGGAGATTCATGTGTCAGCGGAAAATCTCGGCGAAATCCTGATGGGAGACTCCATTGAGAATTCTCTCTACGATGTCAGGACTTGCGCTCCGGTTGTGGTGAGACCAGAACTCTTTGGATTACAGCAGTATTGTCGTTTTTTGTCGAGTCTTGACCTCTCCGGTGACTGTTCAGCAGGATGAAAGCCAACGTTTCATGCGCATTGTTGTGCGATCGGACACTGGGTGAAGAGGAGCCACAGAGGGTGTAGTGTAGCGGTCCGTGAAATCCTGAGAGCTCGCGCAAGGAAAAGGCTGTGTTCAAAAGGATGATTGACCATGAATATCAGGCTCTTGATGACATGCCATCAACAGTCAGTGTGTTTAGCTTTGAACTGTGCAACTGCAGCACCTGCAATCCTTTTTTCCTTTTTACTTTTTTGCATAGGTGAATTGGCTGGTTGACAATTTGCCTGCAGCATCCTCCTTGGGGCTTGCTAGTTTGGACGAGTTAGCATCAATTCTGACTTGTATACTGCCATTCAATGAGATGATAGCCTCTTTATGGCAAGCTAGCCCGTTTGTAGTTGACGAGACAGAGGTTTGCTGCTGTTTGCAAAGGCCATGAAGTATCAGAAGACAAGCACTGGTGCCATGTCGTGCGACTCTGTAGTTTGTTCTTTGACTTACGGTTTTGAGGGAAACATGTTGCAGGTACACAAATGGCTTTCCTGTTGGGCTCAAAATCGATGGAAGGCCAGACAAAACGATCTTGAACTTATATAGACCCCTGACACTTGCGGACGTTCTGCAAATCTCTCATGGCAGTTACTTTGTGCATAATCACATCCAGATTGGGCCACAGCCTCGGGAAGGGGCCAAAACATCAGTTGTGCAGTGGCCCGCCAGCTCTGGGTCTCAAATACTTTGGGTCTTCAAGCCTTTGAATTCGCTGAGGCTTTACTATCACTCAAATGCAGAAGAGTTTGAGGGAAGCCGAGTTGTGGGCTTCGAGGCGACTGACTCAAGAATTTTGACGAGGAAGCAGTGACTTGTGGGGCACGCTGGGCTTGGTGTAGGTGTATCCTTTGAGCATCTTGCAGCAGAGGCTGGACTTTTAGGTAAATTTTGGCCGTAGCTGGGAAAAGAACATGAGAAGAAAGACACAATATAAGACTTAGGTTTGCATAAGAAGACACAGCAGGGAACATATCAGAAGTCTTTATTACCTAAGGATGGCATCATCGTCTGTATTGTTTGACCTTGCCCTCCTGCTGCTTTTGCTTGCTGGCCTTTCAACGGGGCTTTTACTGGTAATTGAAAGAATCAAGTTGCCCTATGTGCAAGTTTCTTTACCAACAAACTCTTATTTTACTTTGTTTGTGTGTCCAATTGTTTGGGTTCGCATTGATCCTTTTTGCTTGGCCACGATTTCAATGTTTTCGCTAGTGTTTCTGTAGGATTTTGGCATTTTCTGTCAGTTGCAATTTACATGAACCATGCTTGTGTTCAGCTCCGACGGATCACTGCAATGCGGCGACATGGATGACCCAGTCCCTCGCTTTGCGGGAAACTTAGCACTTCTCTTTTAACGTGAGCTCGAACAAGTTGCTAGTCACAAGTGCATCGCTACTAGTCACAAGTGCATCGCTACTAGTCACAAG
>CAXAMN010022417.1:513441-634496 GCA_963970005.1 Durusdinium trenchii | reverse complement strand
CTAGTCACAAGTGCATCGCTACTAGTCACAAGTGCATCGCTACTAGTCACAAGTGCATCGCTACTAGTCACAAGTGCATCGCTACTAGCCACAAGTGCATCGCTACTAGTCACAAGTGCATCGCTACCAGTCACAAGTGCATCGCTACTAGTCACAAGTGCATCGCTACTAGTAACAAGTGCATCGCTACTAGTCACAAGTGCATCGCTACATTAAGGACTTAATGAAGGAGAACAAGATCACGTATAGCTACGATGTTGTTTTGAGCTCAGCAAGTGAACGTGCACAGTGTCTTGAAATCAATATTGGAAGAGGTATGGATCTCAAGTCCCATTCGCTGGGCATCACGCTGGGACAACTACTTGTGGCACAGCTGCATTTTTGATGGACATGTATTTTGTACCATCACTGTTGCCATTGCTGGGACAGGAAGATGCATGAAGGGCAGATCCATTGGTATGCAGCTTATGCTCCGCACATTGTGGAAAGTATGAACCGTTTGATCAGCTCTAAACCACTCCAGGCTTCAGCTTTTCACTTCTCATTCAGTGCTAGTTTCAAAGGGTGTTGCCACTTTAAGGGACGAGCCTGCGCTTGCCACCCGAATCGACAGCTGGCTTAGGTTTTCAATTGTCAACTCCTTGATGATTGTGCTTCGGCTGGCAACCTTTGCAACGGTATAAACATGGTACCGGCGCTGCTAAAGGCCCGGTGTAATTACAGTTTGCCAACCTCAAAAAACGTGAGAGGCGCACACATTTCACAAACACATTGAAAGTAGCGCGTGTCATTTCGTTTACGAGGCATTGAGCCTTTGATTTTTTTGTCCGAGTGGAACTACGGCCCGGAGGTGTGTCTTTCTGCGACACGCATGTTTCCAAAACACTGTTCCCCAACGAACTCAAAGACCAAAGTGCGACTCAAAGTCTGCGCAGAGATATTTGTGGTTGCAGAGGAGTCCTCAGTGCGTCTTATTCCACTTGGCAGGAATCCTTTATATGTATAGATTCCGTCTGTGGTTGTGCCGCCAGCAGAAGCTGCACACATACATGTCCACTCGCCTCGACTGGCAAGGCTGCGCAGCACGTACCTTTTGAGCTGACGCCAGACCTAGTAGCACAAAGTCCAGTTTGCGCAACAACGAGCGACCGTCGTTGCCCCGCTCCACACATCCTGCCCAGGAAGTCTGAACATACATACTTTGGTGTTTGTGCAACGCATGGCGGTGAACGGGACAAAGATCTATCCACAGACCTGTCAGACTAGAGAAACTGTCGAGTGTTCAATGTGTCCTAGATAAGTTTCTCACAGGTCCACACCGGGCCTTCTTTCCGGAGTGGACACTCCTGACTATATCAAAGCAGCTACTATGAAACCTGGAACACATTTTTGGTGTAAGCACTGTGCAAAAACCCTTTCCCATGTCGACTGCAACAGGGCCTGAAAATGCTTCAAGTCCCTGAAAGAAAGAGTCCAATCTGGGTCAAGAACCGTATCCAGTAGCGATGCCGTCCTTTTCCCTTCGGGCCCCTTGGCAGCAGCTGCCTGGTGACCCCCCTGCACTGTGCCGTCGGTCCCACGTCTTCGGACCTCTGGCGCACCGCCTCAGTGGGGGGTGGGAGCGCGAAGGGTGCGCATGCCCCCATCTCCTGGGCTCTGTCTTCGGTTGCTGGTGCTACTCAGCGCATGGCCCAGCCTCACCACAGCTGGGGCCTCAACCCCAGCGAGCCCCACACTACCAGCTGGCTGGGAGATGAGAGCAGAGCCTCACCATCTACCTTCTCGGTCGTCAGGCCCGCCGTCGCTTGACCAGAGCCTTGAACACCTCATGGATCGCCAGCGCAAGCAAGCCACCGAAAAGGCGACCTCACACTGAACGGGTCGGCCTGCTCCAGCTCATCCCACGGCTCCAGGCCTGGGCCGGTTCACCCCTTGTGTCTGGCTGGGCAAAGCCTCCAACCCCGGCCCGCCTGCCCCCAGCGAGCGGCCAAGCCAGCGACGACGCGACCGCTCTGCATCCCCGACGCAATGGCGGTGGACGGGGTCGGGGCGGCCTCCCGCTTCTATTGGCCCGTGGCTGGTTACCTGGTTGCCCTAGCTCTGACTGCAGTCGGGCGCCAGGCTGGACCAACAAAAGCACCTTGATCTCGCACATCGACTCGCGCCTGGCCGGCACCTTGCAAGGCACCGTCCCACCCCAATGGTTCCAAGAACACCGGCGCCAACGTTGCACGGTCTGTGGCCTCAGCGTCTCGGTGCTACGGGGTGCATCCGACATGCCAGCCTGCCGCCCGTGCTGCTCTCGGCGGCGCAACCCGCCCCGCAGACGCTGCCGGCATCCCCTCCCTCAATGACATCCAGTGTGGCCGGGTCCGCGCCTTGCGGCACGTCCCGGTGGCCGCCCGCTACCTCTGGGGCCAGGTCCTCAATCGAGCCGTGGCTGCAGCGGCTCACCACAACGACTAGCATGAGGAGCCCCTCCTCGGGCCGGCCGCCGCCATCGACGGGCCGCCTACACGGTGGACCGGCTGAGACGGTGGGCTGAAGGTGAGCGGCGCAGTCTTTGGGACGACAGTCACGGCCCTCGGCCAGGCACCTCCAAGCAGCTCAGCAAAGAACAGCGCCGCGAGCTCGCCATCGGCCTTGCGCGGGAAGGTTTCGACCGGAAAGCCTGCAACGCGTTGGTGCACGCCGGCCTCTGCCCCGACAACGCCGAGACAGCGGCTGCCCTCCGGGCTTTGCGCCCAGCGCAACCTGCGCCAGCCGCGGACCTGGGATCCCTCCCGCTGGCTGATGAAGTATGTGAGGACTGTTGCCCGGGCCCTCCGAAGCTTCCCGGCCGACACCGCGCCAGGCCCTTCTGGCTTACGAATCCAGCACCTCCGCGAAGCCGGTGGCTCAGGCATGTCGACCACCTTGATCGAGGATTTGACCAGACTTGTGAATGTACTTGCGCAAGGACAAGCTTGCCCAGCAGTCGCAGCTGCTTGGAGGCGCAAGCCTGGTGGCGGTGCCGAAGCCTACTGGAGGGGTCCGGCCTATAGCCATTGGCGAGGTGCTGCGGCGCCTGACTGCCAAGTGCCTGACGCACATGGTTCAAGATGATGCCCGGCGCACGTTCTGGCCTGCTCAGCTTGGCGTGGGAGTGCGAGCTGGGGTTGAAATTGGTGTCCACACCACCCGAGCCTGGGCTCAACGAAACAAAGGTCCTTGTCAAACTAGACTTCGCCAACGCTTTCAACCGCATCTCCCGCCAAGCTGTCCTGGACAATGCCACCAAGCACTTCCCCACCATTTCCCGCGGATTACCTGGTGCTACCAGCGTCCCAGCAACCTGCGGTTTGGCAGTTGCACGGGCGGGGTGGAGCAAGGAGACCCACTAGGCCCTCTACCATTTGCAGTTGCCATTCGCGAGTTGGTGACGGGGCCCCTGGACCTTGCCTTGTTCTATCTGGATGATGGTGTGCTAGCAGGAGACGGTGCCGCCGTTGGTGCCGGGCTTGCTCACCTCCAAGCTCGTGGTGCTGCGCTGGGCCTGCAACCTGGCAAAATGCGAAGTGGTTGCTGTGGGACAGGTGCAGCCTGCCTACTTACAAAGTCACTTGCCTCCCGAGCTGCTCCAGCGCCCTGATGGCACTTCCCGACTCCAGCGCAACTTCGAGCTCCTTGGAGCAGCCATCGGCGATCAAGAGTTTGTCCGTGAACACACAGACCGACGGGTCCAAGCCATAGCCCCTCTACTGGAGGCCTTATCGTCCGTTGCTAATGCTCAAGTCGGCTTGCGCTTGCTCCGCAGCTGTGCCAGCCATGACCGCATCATGCACAGCGTGCGCTGCACTCCCCCAGACAACCACACCGCGGCATTGCAGCGCTTCGACTCTATGGTCCAAGCCACCCTCTCCAGCATCACGGGGCTCCACTTGACGGCTGACCGGCAAGCGCAAGTGGGGCGAGCGCTCAAGTTTGCTGGCCTAGGACTGCGATCGGCCACTCTCGATGCTCCCGCGGCCTTTCTTTCTTCCATTGGTGGTGGGCGCGCTATGGCTTGCGAGGAAGTTGATTCCGCCTACACTGCAGGAGCTGTCGTGCTGCAGCCCAGTGTTACCCGAGCAACTGCAACCCTGAACACCATGCTCGCAAACCCCTTGGCTCCCTGTGCTGCGCTGAGTATGAAACAGAAGGCGTTGACGCGGCTAATGGATGACGCCTCTTGGTCTTGGGATCGCCGCCTGAGCAGCTCCCCGCCCACTCGGCAGGCGCTGCTCCGATCAGAAGCCGAACCTGGCGCCCGTGCCTTCCTCGCTGCCCATGGACAAGTTTGTCACAGAACTTCGCCAGCGCTTGGGAGTGCCGGATGCGGCTGCAGACGCATGGTGCCCACAGTGCCAAGGCATCCTTGACACACATTCCCTTCATGCTGGCACCTGTGTCGCTGGCGGAGAAAAGACGTTGAGACACACAGCTGTCCGCGACGCGGTGTACCGATGGGCCGACCGCGCCGGCCTCCAACCAGAGAAGGAGCGCCCGCACCTGCTCCTGCCACAGAGACCTGAAGATGTCGGCGCCCAGCTTCGGCGGCCTGCGGACATTTTTTTGCCTAGCTTCAACGGCACCCCTGCTGCAATTGACCTGGCCATCACGGCCCCTCAGCGACAGGATGTTGTTGGACAGGCTGCTGCCACTCCACTGGCTGCCGCCTCGCAGTATGCGGCTGTGAAGGCCGCGCACCTCAACACTGCAGCGCTGTGCAACCAACAAGGAGTCCAATTCGTGCCCTTTGTTGCCGAATCCTTGGGGGCATGGGCCCCTGAAGCCAGTCAGATCCTGCTCCAAATTGCCCGCAGCGCGGCTGCCCCTGCTGGAGATGATGCTGCTGCTTTGCACAGCGAACTGCTCCAGGAGCTATCCGTCCTCCTCCGCGCACATCGGGCTCGTGCCGTTCTGCGCCGGAGGGCAGAATTGGCAGACTGAAGGCTGCTTCCACGATCTTTATGATTGAGGTGATTCTGTGAGCCGGCTTGTTCCTGCTTTCTCCCTTTGGCTGCTTCCACGCTCAATAGCTTGGTTGCTTTTGGCCCCCTTTCTTCCTCCTTCGCCTCACGGGCTGGCATTTTCGGCCTGCCGTGCTGGCCATTTTTCCTTGGCTATTTTGCCTTTACCGCTAGCTGTGGCTTTGCACAGATTAACAGGCCCCTTTGCTAGCTCTTTTGCCCGTGCACCTTTTGTTCTGCTCCTTGAGCTCTTTGTTTTCCTTTTGCCTCTTGCTTGGGCCTGACGACCCTCGAAGACAGAGGCAGTAATTCTTGTTTCACGTGACTCTAGCTTCAGGATTTCCAAACAAAGCGTTCCAAACAGCAAGTATTGCGGGCCCCCAACCAGATCAACCCGGCCTATCCACGTGTTCGACGCCAATCAGAAACCAGACCTCTAATTGCGCACAAAACACAAAGACAAAAGTGACCGCTCAAAGCACGCACATGCTGAAACTGGAAAAACTGTCGCGCGACCATTGAGGGCCTGCGAATCACCACGCAAATTACCGCCCCCCCACCCCGACATTGTTAACCAGGGAAGTTGCATGAATAGAACATAAAACTGCAATCTTGCCATTGGGTCCTTAACAGCGCCGGTAGCATAAACATGCAGATGATCCTGAACAGATCCTTCTATGTACTTCGCAGATTCTGCGAAGTCTGGAACAATCATATTTGGATCCATGAACTCAGGTGCTTTTCTTGTCTGGAATGGTGGCCATGATTCTTCTGCGAACTTTACATCGAATCTTTGGCCAACAACTTTGGATGTGGGTTCCACTTCTTTTGCCGAAAGTTGAGTTCAGATGGCTGAAACTGAGGAGATATCGCCAAATACAATGACATGGATGCTGACGACTCTGCAGAGGAATGGCATTTTTTTTGACTGGCAAATGCCCTGCCACACGTGTAGAAACTGCCAGGAGACAGGTTGGAAATTGGTTCATGGAGATGTTTTCCGAAAACCCCCACACTCCAAGGCGGGCCTTGGAGCAAATCTTGCACTTCGACGTCATAGCTTCACACAGACATAAGGAATAGCTTTGAACATTTGATGAGAACTGGTTTGGTTCAGGAATATGTAAGGTCTATACACTTACCGCAGTTTTGGAGGATTGTATTTGCATCAACACACATCAAAGTTCAATAGATTTATAAGCTCACAACAAACTTCTAAAACATTTGGCCTAGAGGCCAGTGAAGAGTGTTCACGGCGGGTAGACATATCAGGCAGCAAGCAGGTCGGGCGACGGATTAGGTAACGTTGAAAGCAGGATGCTTGGTCGATGAACAAGGACATGGACCAGGACGTTTATTCTAATCCACACACAGCGAGAGATGTGACATGCGTTATACATATACACCAGTGGATGTCAAAACAGTGCTCTTGCTGTAGTTTCGTTCCTTGCGAATGTGTGAGGCTTTGGCAGTTTCTGTTGGTTCAGGGGCACGACTCCCAGCTTGATTTTGCCAGCCAGTTCTTCTCAAGTGTTGCAGTGCACCTTAAAAATGAGGTAATTAGCTATGGAAGAGGTATGCATGAGGTACATGATGCCAAAGCTTCTACCAGACTCTTTCAGAAGTGTTACTGCATGCCTTTTGAAAGGGGTTGAAGCGGGTCGGCCACTAGGGGGTAGTTGAGATGACGTTCATTTGATGACCGTTCCCAAGGTTCAGCTGCTGGTTTGCTCATGTGTTACCCTGGTGTTTTCAGCCATTGGCTTCCTTTCACCTGTCCATCGTGGATCCATTCTCCAGGACACCTTCCTGTTGTTCTGACGGTCTTCATTCAGAGGAAAAGATATGCCCATTGCTTGACCAGGGCATGCTTCTTCTCTTCACCTTCGCGGGTATTCTTGCAGGTGCCTACAATGTGAAGGGGAGAGCGCCGAAGCGAAACAATCAGAAGTTGGATTGGCAACGAAGAGCATGAAGGGTCAAGTTGGGGTTTGAAGCACATCAAAGTAGCTGGCTCATGGCAAGGCTACACTTCAGCCCGCTTCTACAAAATGTGGAAGGGTGAGGTACAGCTCCAAGTGGCGTTTCATTCAATAGGGGAGAAGACAACTCATGCCTACATGATGCTGAGGATTGGAAGAAGACCACGCTTCTAACAGCCTTTCTGCACCCACTCAGGCCATCTAAATGAGGAGATTCTAGAGATCTAACTGCGCACAGGTACCCTGGAACCGTTTTCTGCATCTTCTTTGTGCTGGATTTGTTTATATGGGGTCGGATGCTTGGTCATTTGAGTCATTGCCCTTCATGTAAACCAAACCGTTTGGAGTTGTTAATTTGTTTCTGTGCAAGGCACGAAGTCCTCTGGAGCAGTTCCGTTCACGACGATGTTTGCACTTCTCGTCCTTTGGCGACGTGTCTGCACTTTCAGAGAGAAGAAGGTCTCCTTTGTCTTCCCCATTCAAGTCAAGGTTTGTCTTGGTTTGTCTTCTCGCAGGTTTGGAATTTCGGTGCCACTGGTCTTTCTTGGTGCTTTCTTCGGCTATAAAAAGGCTCGATTAGTAAGATTAGCAACTCTTGAACAGGCCCGTTGTGCCGCGAGGCACCCATCTCACTTCCAGTTCGTACCAATCAAATCCCTCGACAAGTTCCAGCGCAGCCATGGTACATTACTGGAGACAGATGCTCAGCAATTCCGGGCAACTGGGTCTAGATAGAAAGTACAATGATGAACGGGTACCTTTTTCTCAGTTTTCACAGCTTCCTTTGCATGCTTTGCGCACACACGAAGCTATCTTCAGACTCTGCCTTTTGCTCCTTTATTTGCTCCTTTCTTCTGTGTTGCAGACATTCTCATGCTTGGTGGGCGGTGTGCTGCCGTTCGCTGGAGTGACTTGGATAGAATGAGATTGCTTGAAGCAGAACAAGCTGACTTAAAAGAATCAGCTTTCGAGGTGTTTACAGAGCTTTTCTTCATTATGTCTTCCATTTGGCAGCACCAGTCCTGACCTTGGGAGTGAATCCAGCACAATATGCACAAGAGCTGTGGCTTTTCTCTTGCTTTGACTTCGGTCAAGCTTCAGAGGTTCTACTACTTGTTTGGTTTCCTTATGCTGGTCCTCGTCATCCTGGTTGTGACATGTGCTGAAATATCAATTACGCTGGCATACTTCCAGCTCACGAATGAGGCACAGCATTGATATGATTAGGATCAGTGCACACAGACTGTTGTAGTCAGCAATCCTCCTGCCCCAACACTCTTTTGCTCAAACCATGTGTTGCAGTGATTGCAGAAACTGCCCTGGTTATTATGATTCCCTGTTTTAAGCTTGATTTTACGGCAACACCACGATTTTGGCCATGACTTGGCCAGGACTACAACTGGTGGTGGAGATCGTTCTTTACAAGTGCATCCTCTGCGCTGTACGTCTTTGGATATTCTTGTTCGCTCCTGTGAGATTTATATAGCCCTTGCAGCATGACAATAGCTTCGGAGCACTTGTCTGAGGCTTGTACTACTTCACCCGGATGCAGTTGGGAGCCAAGTCCTGGAGTACTGGTGCCCAAAGACAGCCTTTCTTAAGTCCACAGCTCGCAACTGTTAACGTTTATATTATATTTGTTGTACTAGTGCATTCACGCCTCTAGCTCTAGGCACTCCAGTCTCCTCAAAGGCAAATCTATTTCTTTGAGATGCAAAGACCTCTAGAGCTGTTTGAAGCCACCCGCGTCTGAGAATTGCTGGACAGCTCAATGACTGCGACCAAGATGCCATACAAAAATGCACAGACACGAGCACCAATACCCAGACATGGACCTTTGCCAAGTCTCGGGCCATCATCAATATCGCATGCTGACAAGCTGTGTGTCTATTTGGGTACTTGTTGAAGTTGAAGTCCTTCAGATTGGCCTTTTGCTAACTTTTCGTCTTTACTTTACTGTATACAATATGATGATTGAGTAAAGTGCTAGCTGACATCCGGAGTCAGTGTGTTTTCCCCAGATAGCGAGAGCTATTGGGGTTTTTACTTCAAGTATAGGGAGAGCTGCATGTGTGCGCCTTCGGGCCTGGGTGCTGATATCGCTGCAGGGCGCCGCTGCTGTGTGCGCTTGGGCGCTTGGGTGCTGCGAGCGAAGAAGCTGCGACAGCTTGACTGCAATGATTCCAATGCTCTGGGGTCTATGCTGGCGTTATTTTTTACTTGTTTAATGTGATCTGCGACTGGCGACTGCGACCTGTGACGTGTGACGGCACCAAAATGCCTGTTCAACTTTTTTTCCCCGGATAGTGATAGCCATTGATTTCTTTTTCATATGGGATTCTTACTTCATTCATTTATATACTGCGCGCTTTCGAGACGCTGCCGGTGGGTGCCAGTGCTGTCCGGTGCTGTGAGCTGGCTGCACGCTTGGAAAGCAGGGTGTCGGTGCATGGGCGCTGGTACTGGTGCCGTTGCTGTGAGCAGGCTGTGTGCACTTTGACAATAGGGTGTCGGTGCTGGGTATTGGTGCTGGTGGTTGTGTTTCGAGTAATCTGGCATGCCTTGTTCTTGATATGTTTCAACTCTTGCGCATGGTGCGCGTGAAGCCCGTTGTTCGCGCGCATATTTTTGTACGCGTACATGACGTATACGTATATCTATACGCGTGACATCATATTCCACTGTTTGCGCGCATATTTTAGACGCAGATACTTGTACATACAACATCAAGTTTTTTTCGACCGGGCAATGCTGGAACACCATCTTTAGTTTGAAACATGAGTCGGATCAAAATGCTGCTTGAGAACGCGGGCCCTCCAGAGTAGTGCCGCCTATACATCCCGTGGATTCTCTCATGTTTGGGTTGCAGACTAGACATGATGGCATTGCTGTCCAACAGGTTGTAAATTCATTGCAAGGTCTGCAGCACTGGGTTGGATACGATCTTGTTCGCAAGTCCTAGCTTGCATTTTGGTGCGATCAACTCTCCTCATGAGGCATGGAAGGTGGGTGACACCTAGTTTGTAAGGCCAAGCGAGTTTTCTTTTAAAACTGCAAAGCGAACCACAGTGTTACTGTTAGAGTGTTGAGCAAGATCAGACGCTTTCTCGATTCTGCTCGGAAGTCTCTATCACGTAATATACACATATATAATATATGTATAGGTTTAATCGTTTTATGGAACACTTCCTACTTATGTACTGTCAATTTCAATGGCCAATGGCCCAATTCAAATGTGTCTGAAGTCCACAGGTGGACCTGCAAGTGCCAAATCTTGGGCCTTGCGGGCACACTTGTGGTGTGTGGTGGCTCACGTCTCCTGGTTTTGGAGCGGTGCCACGCCCTGTGGACGCCCGCTGCTTGGGATGGCTCGGACGGTGGCAGTGAACTTGGGTTGGCTATTGCCCGGTGCAATGGGTTGCTGCAACAAGCTGGTCTCCAACCTCCTTTGGGGGACCAGCCGGACCGCAGTTTGAGCCAACCGGCCATCTCACATCGACTCCGGGAAGTGCACGTTCTGGCTTGGAAGGCAGCTGCAGGCACCGATGATGTTTGTCGCCTCCACGCATGTTCTGCTCAGTCTGCTGAAACGGTTTTGAACCTTGTCCCTACGCGCGTACTTGACACCAATCTCTCCAAGGATGATTTCCTGACTTGTTTGGGTGGTCGCCTTGGCGTCGATATGTGCCTTGGGGGCGGGGCCTGCCGTTTTTGCGGTTTGCCTATGGATGTAAAGGGTCGCCACAATCTTGTATGGCCGGCGGTGATGCTGTTGCTCTCCACAATGGCTTGCGGGACCTCTTGCACGACTACTGTGCACGGGCCCAGCTGCGGCCCCAGGCAGAAGCCCCTGGACTTTTGGATGGGCGACGGCGGCCTGCTGACATCTTCTTGCGAGGTGGGGTTGGCCTTCTTCCAGCCTTGCCTGATGGCTCCCGGCCCGTTGGGCTTGGTGCTCTCGCCTTGGATGTGGCTATCATCAACGCCTTGGGCCCCAGTCACTGGGATGCCACCTTACGTGGGGCGCCAGATGCTGTCACTGCCTACGCGCAGCGGAAGCGGGATCACTTGGATACCGCGGCCTCCTGCCAACAAGTTGGCATTCATTACCAGCCCCTTGTGTGGGACATCTATGGTGGGTGCACGGCAGCAACGCGGGCTTTCCTTCACCGCTTGGCTGGCTTGGTTGCCACAGTCGAGGGCATTGATCTGACCCTTGTGAAGGCTCGCCTCCTGGACCAGCTTGCTGTCGTGCTGGCGCGAGGAGCTGGACGGGCATTGCGCCGTCGGCGTCGTGGTGCCGCGGCGCCACCGCATGCCTCCGGCCTTGTTGCAGGCTTGCTCCTGGAACCGTGAGTTGCCGTTGGTGGCTGTTCGCTTCTTGCCTTTCCTCTTCCTAGACCCCGACCTTTTATTGCATTTTTCTCTTGCAACACGACGGTCGTCGGTACAGTGGGCCTTGGCTTCTGTATTCTGACTCTGCGGGGACACCAATGGCGGGGGCGACATGGTCTATGCCTCAGCCCTGGGGGCCAGTGCACCACTACGAAGATGTCTTGGTGGCGTGCCCAGCTCCTTATCCTGCTCTGACCCGCTGTCATGGCAGCCCTTTTCGCGTTGCCCCGTTTCACTTTGTTTCACTGTGGCAGGTCTTTTTCCCTTCCTAGAAGGTTTTTCCTGCCCCCCTGGACTTCCTGCTCCAGGTTTTCAATTGAACTTGTACAGATCCTATTACACCTCTGGCTCATCGTCTCATCGTCTCATCGTTTGGTCGTCTTCGAAGCGGTTCTCATAGTCGTTGATCGCTTCCCAACGACCAGCTGTGTGGTGTCATATTGGTATGTGGCTGTTGGTGTACTAAAAGGCTTGGTTGACAATCTGTATTTGAGGATTGGCCACTACGTGGGTGCTCTTCTGTACTTTGGATACATGCTGCCTCACTCAGTTAGCAAAAAACGGCAATTTTTTCTTCTGAACGCAAAAACGATCAAGTGAAGTACTATCAGGTTTGTGATATCTTACACGTTTGCACTGATAACTGGTGCAATCGGGCCACTTGGCATGCAAAATCCCCGAAGTCACTGTGAGCGCATGCCTGAATGGATGTTGCGGCAGAGGTTTAGTGCAACTTTCTTCTTCGTCCGCACAATCTACGGTCAGAAGCCTATTGGCTTTGACAAAAGCTCAACTTGTCACACGCTTTGCATTTGGGTGGCACTCACGAGGTTCAATCAAAATTGATTAGGGAGACTTGGAGTGCCTGAGACCTGGTTAGCTGAGTCTAGGATAAGTTTAAAGAACTGGATATTTGTGGTGAAGGCTTTGTCGGCTTTGCCTTTGAGGTTGTTGCGAGGTTCCTGTGAATGAACCGCTTGGAGCCTTTAGTGAGCTAATGACCCAGCACGCGTGAAGCTTGCTGTCTCAAAAATAGCGATTCTTCGGCTGTACTGTATATCTCCAGTTGCAAAGTATGCATCCAGGAGTTGATGTTGTGGTCGAAATGCATGGGCTAGCCTTTGAGATTCTTGTCGGACAATGTATTGATGTATATATATATATATCTTTCCTTCAACAATGAGCCTCTCTTTGCAAAGACCATTTGGCTGTGGAAAGTGTCCCATGAACCCTTCGTTCACAAGAAAACCCACCCAATCTTGGAGAAGAACTCACCATGATTCGGAACATTTTTGGCAATGACTCATTGCCAATGAGCATCATTGTCAGAAGTCGCAGGATCCCCAGAGCATGGGAAACTTTTCCTTGATTCTTCAGTGAATTTGAGGCTTGAGGAAGTTACCTGCACTCGTACATAACTCATTGAACCTGACCTTGCTCACACTTTTCCATTTCATGGCCTGCTCGGATGACGCTACGATCACTTCCTGTCCAGACCTCAAGCTACATAAGCCTTTAGTCTTGGGTTGGCTGCGTGGTCAGGCGGCATCGGCAGGGGAAAATCACGCGTTTGTCGTGCAGGCGCCACTGTATTTGGACAAGTGAATGCCCCTTTCTGTCAGTAACAAGTGCCTTACTAGTAGTAATACTTGCCTTACTAGTAGTAACAAGAAGCTAGTAGAAACTAGTGCCTTACTAGTAGGGAAATGACCTGTCAGTCTGAGGCGGCTGTTGGAAAAGCTCATGCACTCCTACTGACAGACGAGGGTGTGATTTACAGCTGGACCTTCCAACATGTTTTTTTTGAGAACATTGCATGCGTCAAGCTTCTCTGTTTTTGAGGTTTGCCAATCAAAATCTCAGAAACAGAGATGTTCATTATATAGTTTCCTCAAAATATGAGCACCTCCTTGAATGCCAGGGGCCCCAATAATGACTTTGGCCAGCTTGGGCGTGTGTGCAGCAACCAGGAAACTTTGACACTTTGTAGATGCTCGAGCTGGAAAACAACTTCAAACCTTTTTTTGGAGGACAAGATGCTGATGCCGACACCAATAAGTGCCAGCATCAAGCACGCAGCTTACGTTAGTGATGCATGTATCCTTTGTTTCTTGCAACTTATTCAGCGAATTTGTTGCTGCTTGCTCAGGCAGGAAATTATCGTTCAGGTTGCTTGTGGTTCGCTTCTTTGCAGCAAGTCGCCCCATACCATGGCAAGGGCTGTAGAGACTTTCTCGGTCATCATGCCTATATCGTCCTGTGAATCACGGTTTTGGGAAATGGCTATAAAAAGGTTCGGTCAGAGAGTCATGGCACTTTTTGTTCACACGCAGGCCAGTCTTGCACATCTGAGGAACCATTGTCTTGCTTTGACCCAAAAAGGTGCTCTTTTTGCATGGGGCCAGAATAGAGCCCGCATCTTAGTTTTGTCATGAGTGACCTGCGATGAAAGTTTGCTGTGGTTTTCATGAGGCTGGTCAGCTTGGCGTGGATGGATTTAATGCTCACGCTCCGGGGAGCGAACTCGTGCACTGCTCAATAAGTAAATCCCCCTGAACTTGAAGCAGCATTGCCATAGGCTTTGTGTGGATGAACTTAAGACGCTCATGAGGTTGTGAACCTTCCAACCCCTGTCAAGTTTTTCAATGGGCAGGTGCTGGAAACATTCTTGCAAAAACCGCACTGCGATTGAAGCACCAAGAAATGCTATCATGCTTTTTCTTTGTGACCAGTTCTTTTGTCACCCGTGCAAATTTCTTACCCTTTGGAACTTCGATTCATATTTGTTCCAGGAAGGGGCTATGTGCGCAAGGAGTTGCAGCTGTGGCCCTGAGAGCTCTGCATGTGTCACCGTCAGGGGCGAGGCGTTGTGACCCAGTTGTTTCGCTCAAGTGCAAGACGAGCAAAGACTGTGCTTGGAAGGTGTATGCCTGGGGTGCAATCAGCACCCTGGAAAGAAAGGACCAGCAGTCCAGACAACATTCTACTACAGTATTTTTGCTGGAACGACTTGACACGTTTGTTTCTTTCCAGTTTGTTTGTATGAGGCTACTATCTTATGGGCGCAGAAAAACAATATGGACCTGGGGAGAATTGCACCGTAAGCGACTTGGTGCAGTGTACAGTGTCGCATCCGCATGCATTGGTATATGCCTTGCAGCTGCTTCCTGTTTTTTCTCCTTGCCACTGTTAAATCTCTCTTACGTGGTAATGATTGCCCTGTTAAACAACGTCCCTCTTACGTGCTCTGCTACCAATGTAAACTGTGCGAACGTCGTGTAATGATTGCCCTTCTGCACACTCCGGACTCACCATCACTAACATGCTCTCCCACAGAGTGAATGCAGCCCAACTCGATGAATTGGAAAAAGGCTGACAGTCAACTATGTCAACCACAAAGTCCCTGATTGGTTCCTTGCTATTGTTCTTTTTTGTGCGTTGTGTGGCAGTAAGTTCTGGCCTAGTGGCCTGATTCGGTCTTTGCCAGCTCAGCTCCGACCGCTCAGGGTGACAAGGCCATAGCAACCTGTGAGTCCTTGTGATCGTGCTTTAAATGCATGCTCTCTGGATAGTAGCTTCAAACAGGTCAGGTGGCAACACAATCGTATTGTCATCGGGGCATCTCAGACGCTGTTTTGGCTTTCAGGTTCCTGTTTGTATCAAGAACTTGCCCAAACAGCTGTACGCGGACGAGTCGGGGCCAGACCAGGCAAAGTGTTGGTTCGGTCCGGATTTGCAATCCTGACTAAACATTTTATGATTCCGCTCTGTGCAGGTGTCTGTTTACAAGGAGAATGTTTTTAGTTTGCAGACAGACTAGGTGACTAGGTGACTTTCCCGAAGTCTGTGGCATGGCCATCAGGACATTGTTGCCTGCAATGTGGCGTTGCCACCTCAGTATTGGATCGCACAGTGCTGCAGCCGGACACCTGAGCTCTAGCGCAAGGAAACTGAATATCGAAGATGAGATGGCCAGCCTTGTGAGATCCTTGAAAAGCCGGTCATCTCAAGCGGAGGCCTTAGTTTCCATTCTGATCTTGTAATTTGGACCTCATCCCCTGAGTTGCTCTCTGGTTGTTTCTAATACTGAAATCGCTAAGTTGCTCTCCGTGCTGCGTATGAAGAGGCGTGATGCAATCCGCCGAGACATGCCGAGACGTTTGCCATTCCAAGCTCACCACAGAAGCACTTGAAGGAAACACAAAGCCCCGAGAATCGAGAAACTTTGCAAGCACTTCATCTAGGCATGAAAGCCTTCATTCTTCGACTCTGTTTGCATCGTGCCTTGCATGTTTTTCCGAGTTTTCCTTTCACCAGAAATTGAGGGTGAGCCTTTCCTTCAAACCTCCGAAAGCTTGTGCCGCGAGGGCCGAAGCGAGCGACAGGCCAACAGCAGGTGGCTGGACATGATAATGCATTTCAATTTGACCATGATAGACATGTAGCATTTGCGACATGTAGCATGCACGAAATGTGAGATCCAACCTCTGATAGAATTCATTTGGAGCAGAACTTATAGCTAGTGGCTGAGTTCATGGACATTTGCAACCTGCTAATGGTGGTTAGATTTTATTATATAGGTACAGTACAGTTTTGGTCAATGTGGCGGAAGGCCTCACCAGTTTGTACCAAGTCAATGGCTACTTATGTTGTTCTTTGTCCAGTCTTTGAGGCGCATGTATGCACTCATTTGCAGTTGCTGGACTGTGTAGGAGAAGACAACTTTGATGTAGAGGAGCGAAAACGGACAGTGCGCAATGACCAGCCGTGTTTAAAGATGCCTGGCTGTCCTGCATAGAGGAGCTTCGGCTTTTAAATCATGATTTCCAGAATCAAAAGAAGGCCGGGCTTGCAGGCAGTGTTCCCCTTGCTGCACTCCCCAAAACAGCAGAGCAAAACTGTTTTTACGCTTTACCCTTCCAACATGCGACGTAAGTAATTCGCAGGAAATATATAGACCTGTCGAAGTAGAGCTGCTGCTTGAAGGAGTTCTGCGAAGAGGGAGTGGTAACCTTTTGCATCCGCCAATCATGAAGGATTGAACAGGTCATGGCCAAACGTGAAAAGGAGTCAATTGGCAAACTAATGGGCTGGTGCAGTTCGGTTGCGGTGCTTCTAATGGGTGGACACAAGCGGCCTTTAGACTCCCGAAATGGGAGCAGCTGGATCTTGGTAATGACAGCATCGTCAGCATCGAGGAAGCTCCTGTGGAGCATACTTGGTGTAAGTGCACTCCCTGTTCATGCGTGTTCGATATTGGTACGTGAGGCTGCACGGATTGCGTAAGTCGAACATTGCGAGCTTTAAAATCCAATGTATGTATGTGATGTGATGTGATGCAATGCAATGCAATGCAATGCAATGTATGTATGTACGTATGTACGTATGAGCGTGTATGTATGTATGTATGTATTTATGTATGTATGTATGTATGTATGTCTGTAAGTTATGTATGTATGTGATGTAATGTAATGTAATTTAATGCAATGCAATGAAATGAATTGCAATGCAATGCAATGTAAGGTATGTAATGTATGCATGAATGTAAAAACTATATCGTATAAAAAGCATTAATGTATAGAACACCACACACACATATATATATATATACACATCTATTTACATAAGGGCACTCCTGGCAGTGCAGTTTTTTTGCACGTTTGTGTTCTTTTGAGTCAACATTTGTCAAGAAAATTGCATTGTCAAAAATGGCTGTACAACAATTGCAGCCAGCAGGAAAGCCTGACCAATTGACAAAATATGTCAAAAAACAACAAACTGAAAAACGAAACAAACAAATCAAAAACCAAGAAAACCAAAAACCAATAATTCAGAGAGTCTTCACTGATCCGCCCCAGAGGACAAACCTCTGAAAACATGTTTTTGTTTGTTTGTTTGTTTGTTTTCTTTGGCGTTTGTCCACAGGGTCCAACATTCGACAGAGTGCTCTCCTGGCAGTGCAGCCTTCTTGACAAATGTTAAGTTTCCTCGCACATGTGTTTTCTTTTGAGTCAACATTTGTCACACTGCCAGGAGGGCACCCTGTTAAGATTTGTCAAGACAACTACACTGCGAGGAGGGCACTCTGTTAACCTTTGTCAAGAAAACTACACTGCCAGGAGTGCACTCTGCAGAAGATTCTGCACTTTGTGGGCACTTCTTGAAGAAAACAAGCTAAAACACACCAAAAAAACATGTTTTCAGAAGTTTGTCCTTTGTGGGAGGGTTCAGTCAAGACTCTCATACATATACATTTTTGTGCTTTCTCAAGGTGTTTTTGATTTTGTCCCATGGGGTCTGTATTTATGTGTTCCATAAAAGGTGCGATTTTTCAAGTGGCAGATAAATACATATTGCATACACTTAATGAAAGCACACATCTCTGGAAAATCTACTTTCCCAGAGATCCAGAGGAAAGCTATATACATGAAAGCTTTCAAACAAAGCTTTTCAATATAGAAGTGATCAACCCCAGAGATCTGGAGGTAAGTATGTGAAAAGCACTTTTATATACGTGTATACAAAGTTTCTTAAATATGAAAATATTTATGCACAGAGATCCTTTCTTGTGAAATGCACAACTTCTATATATAATCTTTAAACAAATCATCATGCCCAAAGATATGGGGGACAGCTTTTGAAATGCACGCTTTTATATTAGCCTTGAATATAGAAGTGATCAATCCCAGAGACCTAGGGAACAGCTTTTGAAATAAATACTTACAATGTAGAATGCATTTTTACATATAGACATGATTATTCTTAGAAATGAACAGGTAAGCTTTAAAATTAACTGCTTAGATACATGCTTTTTACATATGGAAATTATTATTCTCAGAGATTTAAAGGAAAGCTTTTGATCAAACAACTTTCAAACATAGCTTTTTAATGGTAAAGCAAATCCAGAGATGAAGAGGAACACTCTTGAGTTAGCAGCTTTAAGTTATTTTGTTATAGAAGGGATCCTTCCAGAGATGTAGAGGAAAACCTTTGACATAGAAACTTTAGTACAAAGCTTTCTTAATTTTAAGTGATTATTCCAACTATTACTTGAACAAGTCTATTCGTCTACTCAAAAGCAGTGTGTGACCTAGTTCCCAGCACCCAGGGCAAGAAACCACTGTAAGACACAGGATTTTATAGCATTTTGTCTTAAACTCACACCCCCAGCAACACCTGCTTTGTTGAAGTAAATTAGACTTGACCAAGAATCAAATTTTAATTGCACAATAATTAAATTAGAATGCCAATTGTTTCTAAATTCCATTTTAACAAACTGAAATTAATTAGGTTTTAATGGAGTTATATAATTGGATTTGAATCAATTTCTTTAGATCTAAATTAATATTGAATTTGAACGAAAATTGAATTAGCATCCGTGTAGAGTTGAATTAGAATGAACTATCTATTTTAAATCATCCATTTGTCATACCAAATGGGCCAAAAAGCGCACTGCCACAACTACCCACTCTCTATATTTAAATACACATGGAGTATCCCTTGCCTAAAATTCTTTGACGGAACACTATAACTAATGTTAATGTTGGCTCTTGTGGCAATGATATTGTATTGGCTTCTTCGGACTGTCTTGCTTAGTATTGTCTTGTGAAAGTGTTGTGTGTTCACTCTGCTAAGAAGTTGTTTTTTGCAGGTCGTTCAGGGCCACATGGATACCTTGCAGAAGCAGTTGGGCCCTCTGAACCTTGCCAAAGATGTGTCAACATGCCAGGGCAGAGCTTTCCACACTATCGACATTTCAACCTGCCAACCATGTGGCCAAAAATGGTGAGATGCTCCTGTACAGTAATGAAATTGCGGAGGACAGTACAACTCAAGAGGACAAAATCCGTTGTCAGCCCCGAGGTTCAGCAGCTATAAGACCGAACTGTCCAGAGTGAAGAGAGAGCTACCTGCCAAAACAAGTTGCGGGCCGCTGTCCTGATGCAGACATGGCAGAAATGGAAGCTCTTGTGCTAGGCTTACGGTTTGTGATCAACAAGACGCAGCCCTGACTGAGACAGCTCGCAATTTGGAGGTTGGGTGCCAAAACTCCTGCAGTAGAAGTTTAGAGTTCAGAGTTTCAGCATCAATCGGGCTGTGCTTGGAACGATGCCTTCAGTACTAGCTTGCCTTAGGCCAGAAAGGATCATGTTGGAGATAGTGCTGCGCAGGGGTCTTGGCAAACTTGCACGCAGCCGGAGACAACCTGTTCTGGTCATGTAGACGATTTGTCCGTGAATCAAGGAACAAGCGCACTCTTGAAACGAAGCTTCACGACATCAGCCACTTCAAGTCCTCGAATCAACGCAAAAGACTTCAGGCGAGGATTGACCAAGACATACACTCCAACTCGCTCGCTGACATCGGACGTGAAAATTGTATAAAGGAGGATTCAGGCAGGTTTTTCCTTCCATGTTCGCGAGTCAGACGAAGTGTACTATTTCGATGCAGGCCGTGTTGGTAGTTCGCAGGGTATATATAAAGACATACAAATAATTACTACCACACTGAGAAAATATGGCAGATATTCGACACTGCTCGCTCTGTATTTGGCGGGCAGTTGCTGAACGACAGAGACGAGACTGAGCGCCAGCTACTTCATCTCACCCAGGCTGGTGAAGATGGCTAACATGGTTGATGATTTTGGACTAACGCGACAGTTACGAGGGCACTGAGAGACTATGGACTCTATGGACCATGAGAATGGACAACAAGCACAAGCTGTGCTGATGCCCAAGGAGTTGACCGTTGCGCTGAACCACCAACAACAGGACGGCTAGACCATGCTGGACCAGTCTCATCGAGTGTTCGATAAACCTATCAAATTGACAAAATATGGATTTGTTGTGTTGCAGCCTGAAGTTGCACAGACTTTTGTCCTCTAACAGGATGCTTGAGGTTCCTTTCTTTTGAATCTTTTTCCCCAGATAGAGCGAGCTATTGGGGTTCTTACTTCAAGTATAGGGAGAGCTGTATGTGTGCGCTTTCGAGCCTGGGTGCTGGTATGCCGCTGCAGTGTGCGCTTGGGAGGTGGCGGTGCCGCTGCAGGGCGCCGCTGCTGTGTGCGCTTGGGCGCTTGGGTGCTGGTGGTGCCCCTGTGTGCGCTTACGGGCTTGGGTGCTGGTGCCGCTGGTGGCCGCTGCTGTGCGCTTGGGGGCTTGGGCTGCAGGTTGCCGCGGCTGTGTGCACTTGGGAGCTCGGGTGCTGTGCCGCTGGAGGTTGCCGCTGCTATGAAACGCGAGCGAAGAAGCCGCGACAGCTTGACTGCAATGATTCCAATGCTATCTGGGGCCTATGCTGGCGTAGTTGTGTACCATCACCACCATTTTATTACAACACACAAAGCAGATCACACAGCGCCTTCCACTTTGTGTGTTTCGTAGCAATGCTTGTAGTAGGTCCTTGCTGAGGCTGTGAGAAGTGGATTCGAAAGTGACTAGTAAATATATATATATATATATTACAAAACTCTTGTGAAGCCGCATACAGGCCTTATCACACCTTGATGTATTTAGTCGAACCGCGAGCCTCACTTCCGAGTTGGAGAGCCGCACGAGAATGATACGATCTCTTCATGGTGATTCAGGCGCTGCCAGCTACAAAAGCGGCAGTCAAACCTAGATGCTATCAAAGTGGAAGATTGCCATGTTTTTGGCACGCTTGAGGCAATAAGAACAGCACCCTGGCCAGGAACTTACTGATATAGCATTGCAGACGCTTCTCAACCTGATTCAGCGTTCATGCCGAGGATGAGAAGGGGCTCAAGGTTGCAGATGACAAGCGAAGAGTTCCTTTCTTATATAAGCTGAAAGATCGCCTGTGCAGACAAAGCACCGCCTATCCATTTGATCATTCTCTACCTCACCAGACACACCTGGTAGTAGATAGCCATAAACCCACACTATGCCATGGTGGAATCTGAGAGCTGTCCACTCGTTTTCTAAGGAGCTTGCCGCCACAGAACCAATGCAGCTAGCAGGTTCTGGGTATCGCACCCAGAACTGTTCGTTCTTTGTTCAGGGCAACTTGGCCGGCTCATGCGTCTATATTTCGCCTCCAAAGACAATTCTGGCAGAAGGAACTCGAACTCTTATTTTTCCTTTTGTGCTGTGTCTTACTAACAGTGTTCTTTGCACTTTTCACTTTTCGAGGCGCTTCGATGGGTTGCACGAAGTTGTGGAGATGTCAAATGGTTCACTCCAGGTCACGAACTGAGTAATGCAAGTGCAGCGAAAATGAAGGCCTGCGCTTTAACTTGCACAATGTCCCTTTTTGGAACTCCCGTGAGAAGAGATTTTCATAATTTGGTCATGCTGACACTTGAGGATGTTTCTAGCTCTTTGAAGGAGGCTCTGGTTTGTTGGGAGAAGTGCAGACAATTCAGAAAAATTGCACTTGTGCAGTGGCTCCTGGCTTGTAAGTCTGTTATCCGTTTGTGCACTTGGGGCTATGGTGAGACTATAAATATTTAAATAGACTGGCAGACGCTCAGTGACGCCCACCCGGGGTAGAAGCTTGACAGGTGGCCGGGCGGCGCGATTTTAGTTGCATGACTGACCAATGGGATATGTGCTAAAGCAAAGTATGCAGACGACACTTTGCAGAGGTCCGCAGAAGTTTCCAGGGGCTCGCAGAACCTGACTTCGTAGAAAGATTTTGCATTCTCAATGAGTTTTGTTTCGTCCTTCGACAAACCATGTTCGATTTTCAGAAGCGCACAAAAGGTTCGGGATTCTTTTACAGCATGGTTCTTGGCCAAGGGCCAAAGCCCAAATCCAGCCCAAAGTACAATCAAAAATCCGGATTACCATCTAATCTATTTCTGCGCACAGACGAGCTGAAATCTGTACAAGCATCCGTGCCCTTTGAAACGGGATTGGGCGCAACAGTGTTGAACGGTGCTTCTGAAGCCCTGTTGTCTTCTCGGGGTGCGCTCCACTGTCCAATTTGCAACACCTACTCAGACCGAGTTACTCGGACCAGAGATGTCGCACGAGTTACTTTGAACCAACCCACATTGGACGAAGACAAGACATCAATAGAATAATGACACTTCGTACCCTTGGCTCAATTCCCAAGTTCAACATTAAACATTTTGAAATGAACTATCTTGGGTGAGCCTGGGAAATGTTGTGGGCATAAATCAACCTGAACACTATCTACAGGTACTGTTTGGATCCATGTTAGTCTTTTGCATGTGCATGACATCGTTTGCCATAACTGCCATGTCCAGGTTCGTGCTTGCCTCAGTTTTTCGATTGTTGATTTCGCAGAATAGGACAATCAGAACGAGCTTTTTCAGTGTGTCTGACGATCTCCCTGAGCCTTTGAGTTCCTGGCCGAGGTGCTGCAGCTGATGGTGATGGTGATGTGCTCGAAGAAGTGCTCGAGGTGACGTGATCTATCCTTTTAAGGTGTTACATCGTTTTACATTGTTGCGTGCGCTGAGGGCAACCTGGAGATTAGGAAAGAGATCAACGAGTTGATTAAGGCTCTCAATAGATTTTGGGCACGAGTCGCTGGATTTCAAGCTTTGCAGTTGCGAGCATCTACACAGGGGATCCCGACACCGGACACCCATGCAGACTCTGTTTTCGCCATTCACCAGACACGTGGCCTGTGCCTGCTCATATTGGCCTTTGCTGCCTGTTGCTCTGTGTCCTATATCCTTGTAGTTTGTGAGTTTTTCAGTGTGCCTTTTCTTCTAGCTAATTGCACTCTCACTCTAGACGGCCATGGTGTTTTGTGTCTTTTACTTTGCGCGCTCTATTTACAGTGCTTTTGCTGTTTCCTTTAGGTCCACTGAATAAGACCATTAGCACTATTTACACTCGTTCTATTTTATTATACAATTTGTTAAATTTCTATAAATTTCTATTTTATGTGGTTTTTGAGCGGCCCACATTTTCACAGGTTTTTTTTTGCAATCTTTCTTATTTCTTTTCAATGGTGGTGTCAACTCATAGTTAGTCTCAGACTTTCTTCGGGGGGCAATTTGCAACATCATCATGTAAACAATTGATGTATAAAACAACATGTTGTCTGGCAGGTTTGGCTTGATCACAGTTTTGTTGAATCACTCTGCAAACACGTGTAAAGCTTCGCAAACCAGCGATGCCCCGAGGGTCGTTGTCGCTGTCCCTGTTGTTGGGCATTGGTCTTCTTGCCTTGCCAAAACACGTGGTATTTATGATTCTTTTTGCCGAGAGGTGAAAAGTCGCGACCCCCAGGCAGGCACAGGTGTTAAGGTCGATACATGGCTTTCAAGAGGCTAGTTAAGAAGAGTTGGTGGTGCGAGCTTGCAGCCCAGGATGCCACGCATTATTTGCATTTCGTTGCTTTTGCTTTCCATGTCCCTCTCGCCCTGCAGCAACAACCAGAATACAACGACAACCACCACAACAACCACCAACAACCTGCAGCAACAACCAGTCCAAGATGACCAACATAGGCTGACTTCGCAACAACAGCAACAGCAGCAGACAACCGCCGCAACACCAACAACAACCACCAAACGCTACTAGGAACAAAGGGCATCGCTACTAGGAGCAAGAAAGCCACTAGGGGCTCCTGGCCTTACTGCTAGTGACAAGAAGCTATTAGCAAGAAATAAACTAACTAAAAGTAGATTAACAACCACCACCATCACACCCACGACAATAACTACCAAGACCACCCACCATTATCCTCACGGCCACCACACCTACCACACCTATCCTCACCTCCACAACCACCGCAACCACCGCCACAACCATCGCCCAAATACCCCTCCACCCCAAGCTTTCCTTGTCCGCCTCATGGGTGTGCGCTTGGGAGGCTTCGGGCGTTAAGCCTTCAAATCTTCGCCGGAGGCCGTTCGGTCAATCGATCAATGCCCCCTGCTGTGGACCCACTTCAGGGATTGTGTTTTGCGGTGTGTTTGCCTTACAATTTTTTGACGTGTTTTAATGTTGTTGGGCTTCAAATCGTTTTCACAGACCCGTGGTGCAACTTATGCTTCCAGAGTGCCCTTGCATTATCAGCATTCCGTTCTTTTGCTTCCTCTCCTCCTCTTCCTCTTCCTCTTCATGTTCATCTTTTGCCTGCTCTTCCTCTTTCTCTTTCTCTTGCTTCTTCTCTTTCTTTTGCTCTTTCTCTTGCTTTTTCTCTTTCTCTTGCTCTTTCTCTTTCTCTTCCAAGAGAGACAAGGCTAGGAGACAGCGAGAGACCGAGCCAATGAAAGAGTCACAGAGAGAGAGAGAGAGTGAGACAGAGACAGAGACAGAGACAGAGACAGAGAAAGAGAGAGAGAGAGAGAGGCAGAGACACACAGAGAGCGAGCGAAACAGAGAGAGGGGAAGGAACACAAACAACCTCTCGACCCTACAGAAAAAGGAGAGTGGCAGCGAAGTGCTAAGTAGCTGCTTGCTGCAAGTATATCAGTTAGCGTGCCGATTGACGTCTCACACATATTGCGCCACTCCTTTCGCACATAGTGGCGTTGTGGTCAACATGGCGTTTCAATCCTGTAAGGTCCTCTGCGAATGTCCCTTCGCCAGGACAATTTCACACATATTCTGAGCAGGTTCGTGCCCGAAAGCACAGTAGTAGGCGATGACGCACGATAAACGGTGATTATGATACTGCAGCGACGGCTACGATGGTAGTGTTGGTGATAGTAATGACTTAGTAATGGTTCTTTACGGAGAACCCTTCGCAGGTGCAGTTGGGAAAACAGCGTCAGCGCAAGGACATTCGCGTAAGTATGTAGTTTGACAGTCCGCGTGCGACGGCCCATTTGTTTGAACTGTTCTTGTTCGAGAAAATGTTTGTGGTGCGCCTGCAGAAGCCTGCAAGGGTGTTTCTGGCACACATTTTGAAGTGGAAAAGGTATTTGTGACACATAATTGAAAGCCTGAAGAGGTTTGTGGTACACCTTTGGAAGCCTCAAAAGGTGTTTGCGGCGCACTTTTCAAAAATTCAAAACCTTTGGACATGTTTCTGGTACACTTCTCAAAACGGAAAGAACACCCACCCACCCTTGCAAAAGGGTGGCGGCGCGGGGTTTTGGCTCCCAAGACCGCTGCCAAAGGTGGTTTCAATCATAATAAAAACGCACCCCTCAACTGCCTCCGAAGTCCTCTATGAGCTTCCGAAAAACCCCGTGCCGCCACTCCTTTCGTTCTATTCTTCTTCAAACATTATCGAAATTAGCGCTGTCCTGGTGCGAAAGGTCGGTTTTTGATTCTGATTCCCCATAGAATCTCTTGAGGTCCGTTGTCTGTGCCCCAAGCAACATTTGCATAAACCTAATGCAATAGCGACACCAACAACTCGGGAATCAGATGCAGGTTCCCAGCGTGTGTTAAAAGCGTGCAATGACGTACGCGCACGCGCTGAGCAGAAGGTGAGAGATTCGCGGTGTGCACTAACTCTTTATGATACTGCAGTAGACGACCTGGCAAAGTACCTGAAGAAACGGTCCTGAGCAAACTGCAAGGTGCAAAAGTCCTCAACAATGTTGTTTAAATCACTCGAAGCCGCAGGTCAGCAGTGTCTTTGTTAGGCAGTGACTGCTTTCCTTCTGTACAGGAGTGTCAAAAAGGAGAAATCATAGAAAGGTAGTTTCTCTAGAGACGGGAGCTGGCAAACACACACACACACACTTATAGAAATGCATACTGACTCGAATGCCACATGCCACACGCCCACCTAGGTTTGAGGGTTCAGGTTAGGAGGTAACTGAAGAGCCTGAGAGGGTTCCCGCTGCTGTCCGTGACAGCGTGCAGCTCGTCTTGGTAGCTGGACAAGTTGTGAACCAAGCCATCAATCAGTTGATGCTGCTTTTCAGGAGTCAGATGAAGTGCAGGATTCCCAGAGACGTCCATGTCGGTGAAGCGTTGGATCATACTCTGGATCAAAAGATCTACGCGTTCATGCTCCAGATTGTCGACAGCCTGGCGTTTGACGCCACGGGGATGAGCGTCTGGAGGAGGTCGTTGCTGTTGGGCAAGAAGTTGTTGTTCCTCTTTGTACAGGGCCTGCTCCCATCGTTCACAAGCAGCCCAGACGGGAAGACTGGGGGTAGCCCCCAAGACCAGCTGCCAACCACGGGTGGGCCACACGCGATAGTGATAGTCCGACCAACTCGAGTAGGGGTGTTGGTCAGTAAAGAAGGAGTTGGTGTGCTTATAGTAGTCCACGTCCGTGTGATCCCAGGCGATCGTCTTTTCGTGGAACCATGCGCGATAGAACCAATGTTTGACCTTGCCAAAGCCACGACAGGTCCATTCTTCACGGGGAGGTGGAGAAGAAACGTCCATGGTTGCGAGCGTGGAAGCGGTCAACGTAGTCCATGTTGTATTGGTTCTCAACCCGAGGAAGACTGGGAAGAGCTGTGGGATCGAATGGAGGTGAGTCCACAGGGTCAAGATCGACGAGTACACCGTCAGGGCCAACAGGTAGCAAGAGTTTATTGCGTAGCTGGGCTTCTTGATCACTCAAGATTGGTACATCACCAAGTGGAGTCTGGTCCAATGGCGATGGGTTTCCATGGCCTCGGCCATGTCATTGGCATCGGTGCTGGCAGTGGCTTCCATGGAAGTTTGACATTAACTCGAGGCAGGGGAGCCAAAGCGGGCGGGCAACGCGCAAGACGTAGAGGTCCAAATGGCTGCAGGAAATTGAGAGGGTCAAACGAGGTGGGCAAACAAAAAGGCAAAGATGGGTAAGGGATGCGAAAGCGTACGCGTTCACCTGTGGGTTTGATCAGGTACCCGAACAGTCCCGGAGCCAGTGTCGTACCAGTTGTAGTAGATGATGAGGAAGGTGGAGCCGAGAGTAGTGGGACAAATTCAGTCCCGAAGGGCCTGTGAACGCAAGGTGGATGGAGGTTCTGTAGGTCGAGCTTTCTGGGAAAAGGTAGTAGACACAATCTCAGGTTCATCATGGTCGCGTAGGTGGGGCGCGATAGATGGGCGCGGTCTATGTGTCGAGGTGGCCGTCGGTGTAGTTGATGCCGTCGGAGTGGTCGAAGAGGGCCCTGAAGCTGCGAAACAATTGGGAGTGAAAAGAGAAAGGGGCAAGATTTGAGCCAAAAGTACTGGAAAATCGAAGTCGCGACAGCAATCCGTGGATGAAAGTGTACTTGAAAGAGATGAGAGGGAATCAAATCGGGTAGGGTTAAAATAACAAAGGGGGGCTCGGGTTAACATTGTAACAAAGGGTGCAAGTCGAGGGCAAAATGCATGGCATCGTGAGACCGCTGGCAACCTTTAATGTCTGGCGAATCCGGTCAGTTCAAATGAGGGAAGTGTCCAAGGACTCAGTAGTAAGTCTTAGGGATCTGGGTCTGGGGCAACAGCACGTTGAATCTCCAAGAGGTCAGCCCAGCGTGCTTGTATCTGACAAAGTGGTCCTTGCATCTTGCGAGCGACACATTGCCGGGGGGGTGTGGGGGGGTTGGCTGGATGGGTCGAAGTTCGGAAAGTAGAAGGGGAAAGGGTTGAAAAATGGGATTGGGATTGCAGTAGAAATTGCTGTTGGGCGGGATGGAGGGCGGGTTGAGGTGGGTGTTGTTGAGCTTTGCTGACGTATAGGAGACGAAGTTCCTCAGCCTCAGCGTTGGCGGTGGGGTGGTAGTATGGGTGAAAGCTGTGGAGGTGTGGTTGGTCGAGAAGATGTGTTGCCCGGTGCCAGTTGTGGCCGTCGGCAAAGTGGTTGCGTCCCCAGGTCGCATTTGGCCGAGTTGAAGGAGCCGGCGTCGTATAGGAGCCGGGGAACGAGGGTCCCGGTGAGAGCGGCTGCGCCGAGGAGCTGGCGAGTGATTCGACCGTCGAGAAGCCCTGGAGTCATGACGGTCGCGTCTAGTAGAAGCGTGTCGACGATTTGAATCATGCTGTCGGCGATCATCATGTTGTCGGCGGTGTGAATCATGTGGTCGACGATCACGTTCCTGAGTTGATCGGCGCGGGCGACTGCGGTCGCGAGCTCGAGAATGAGAGCGACGATCACGATGGCTTCCAATGGGAACGGGGGTGTGTCCCGAGAGCGAAGTTCACGTCCCAGGTGGAGCCCGTTGTCGATGGTCCCGGGAGGAAGTTGGGCGCGAGGGCGTGGCGAGAGGTGTCGCCGTGGTTTAGGGGGTTGAATGGATCCTCGTGTTGTGGGCGCTCCTCGACGTGGTCGCGTTTGTGGGGGTGCATGGAAGTGGTGGGAGGTGGCGGGACGGGGGTTGAAAAGGTAGTAGTGGATGTCCCCGACGTAACAGGTGGGGCGGAGGGTTCAGCAGGTGGAGTACCGGAAGAGTCTCAGCAGCATCATCGGCGTCATAGTCTGCTACATCGGAATCAGCTGGAGCTTGATCTCGAGATCTGGAAAACTCTGGGCGACCGTGGGGGCGACGGCGTCGGCGGTGAGAGGAGCCCGAAGAGTCACGCCGTTCCATGGCGAAAGGGTAGCGAAGTATCAAGGAAAACCACCAAAAGGAAGAAATCGTGACATGTGAGGGGAACAAAAATGACCAGGTGTAGGCGGATAGAGTGTGCAATGAAAGCATGGGGCTGGAGCCGAAGAACCACATTGAGAAAGAACGGTGTGATGGTATGGCACGAAGTCCGCGTGAGGAAAAACAAAGGAAACCAATGAAATGGAAGGGTTCTTTTGAGATCATAGCGCCAGCGAAGATATGGGTGAGAGGGGCCAATCAACTCGGGTTCAGGCGTGAACGAGAACGTGGATGGTCCGGTAACCCTCTCCAAAATTTTAGGTGAAAGGATCGCCAAGTGAGTGCGAAGAATCCCGAGGACCAAGTCCAGGGAGGCGTGTGCGTGAAGGATTTCCCGATGAAGTATAGCCTGAGCCACCACGTCGGCGCCAATCCGGCAGGAAATGGGAGCATGGCGGGGGGAGCGGGAAGTGGTTGGGAGGAACTCATCACTCTAAAGTTCTAAGGCCCCGACAGGTTCCAACGAACCTCAAAAAATCTTTGGTCGCTCTGACCACGTTGAGGCGTTGAGCCAGCTTGGAATTCAAGAACTCTACAAAAATATGAGTTCTCTCGGCCTACGCTCGCTGTGAGCAGGGGATACGTTTGACAAACACCCGTTCGACGGGTCCACAGGGGCCACTCTTCGGGGTCACCCTCAGCTCTCACTAGGAGAGACACACTTATAGAAATGCGCACTGACTCGAATGCCACATGCCACACGCCCACCTAGTTTTGAGCCAGGTTAGAACCTCTCAAGGAACCTCCAAAGCCCACGAGCTCGAATTGCGTGAGCGCGACAAGGTGACGACGGCCCGTGCACATCTGCAGAATTGCAAGGGAAAAGGTGGCCACCAGCTGCGTCTTACAATGCGCCCAGGTGCACCGAGCAGGTACATTTTCCTGATCATCCAGAGTGGAGCTTCGTTGGCAGAGGCCACAACTGGAGATCCCTCTGCCCCCTGCTGTCACCCGAAGTAAAAAGCAAGCAGTACATTCCAAAAAGATCCCGGTGATTTCAAGGGTCACACACACTAGCAACTCAATGGTAAGGTAAGAGAATGGCTCTTTGCGAGCAACTATATTGATGTTTTGTTCGCTGCGGTTTTCAGGGTGGCCTTTCGCCACATATAGCTGTGCTAATGCCTGTGCGCTCTCAGAAAAGATTGATGAGGGGTAGGAACGCTTGCGGATGGAGTGTGCGCAGCTTTCAAGAGAGGATAGAAGTAGGCGTTGGCTGCCAGCAGAGTGCGGGTCTCGTATTTGCCAGCGTGTGTGGGGAGTTGAAATGTGATTGCACGGGCTGCGGGGTTGATGTGAAAGCCAAAAATTTGGTCGTCGTGTAGTCCACGTATTTGATGTTAAGGAGAGAAAGGGTGGGTTGTGAGAGGAAAGTGTGATATGTTTCATTCCATGTGTGTTCGATCAAGGTGACCGCAACGTTGCAAAGTGCAGGGGAGGGTTGACTGCCGATGCCTGAACCTTGTATCTGTTGGTAGAATGTATTGCAAACCTGGAAGATGCATGTGTGAAGAGTTCTCTGTATTATGGTGGGGATGTCTTCGTGTCAAGGGTTCGTTGTTACGGGTGAAATTTGTGGTGGCGTCCTATGAGTCCTATGTGAGATTGTTGGATGGGGTTGCTTGCCGAGTGAATTTCGATAGTGAGGGTTGTGGTGGAGTGGCTGAGTTGCCACTTCGTGCATAGGCTTGTCTTCGGGTGTCTGTTGGAAGTGGAGATGGAGTTGTTGCCAGAGGGTATGGATCGAAAGTTGTCCGGGAAGTTGGGGGAGAAGTTTGAGCATGATCTCTAAAACTTTAAAAGTTGCGCGTAGGAGGGTTCCTGCACTGCAATGGACCTAACATAGCTGATGACTGTTCTGCCTTTTCTCCAAAGCTTTCCGGGATAGGCTCTGTGTAAGTGGGCGGAAAGAGGTGGTGAGGAATTGGCGAAGTTGGTCAGTGTTGAAATGTGGGAGTGGTTTGAAGAGTTGTGGGGTTGTCAAACATCCGCGAAAATAATGTAGAGGACAAAAAACATCTAAATTCTGGAATTCGTGGTCTGCGTGATGTAGAACGACCTGATCGCGGAGGAATTGTTGGAGTTGTGTGAGGCTGCGAGAGGTGATCTGGGTTGAAAACGGAGCTGCTGGATGTGTGGGGACCATTAGCGATTGGGGAATGGCAAAGAGTGTATATGTAGTGCTGTGGGGAGGCCATGATGTCATAGCCACTGTGTGAAGCTTTTTAGGTGGGTGGATGGAAGGGAATGATCGAAATGTGTGCGAGAAAGGGAAGTGAGCCATTTTTTCTGTGTTGTTGTGAAAAGAGTGGTGGGCAAGGAAGGGATGGTGAAGGGTCGGTTGGTCTTGGGAATGGTGAGGTTGAGAAATTGGAATGGATCGAGTGAAGGACTCTGGATCGATCCGGTTCTTCTAGGCTTGCTGCCATACGTCTCATTGCGTAGACTTCGAGATGTGTGTAGCGTCCACTGCGAATGGATTTTGCTGCTTCGAAAGAAGCTTTGCTGTGTTTGCTGAGTTCTCTGATGATGCTGAGTGCGTGTTCTCGTTGGGTGGTGTGGATGTGAGTGGCCAGGTGGGCGAATCGGGTGCGGTGTTTGGCCGTCGGCTTTGAGATGTACGCAAGTGTTTTTGGATGTATGGCCAGTTGAGGGTGGGTTGCCAGTCTTGTATGTGGAGGTGTTCGCGAGTCCACGTGGCGTCGTAGTTGATGTGATGGGAGAGGTAAATTTAAATGGTGCTGTAGTGGTGAAGAGTTTTGGTTGTGTTTGACCTTGGCGTGATGGTTGTATTCTCGTTTGGCGATGCTGATACTGGTGGAGCCAACATAAGAGCGACCAAATTGGTGATATTGATGTCGGGTGGGGTGTTGGTTGTATTGAAGTTTAAGGTAAACTGCGGTTGTTGGGGTGTGTGGTGTATAAAGTGTGAGAGAGGTGTATGAAGTCTGCCCAGTTGGTGAAGATTGCTATGGCTGGGCTCATGTTGGGCTCGGATGCACAGTCAGGCGGAGGGCTGCGCCCAGAGCGACAAGATGCTGAAGAGCTTTGGGAGGTAGCCTGAGCGCTCGGGCAAGGGGAAGACCATAGCATGTTGCTGCTTCCTGTACTTGTTCTTTTGTCACGTGTTTGTCCTTAACAACTTGCAAGGCGCTCTTGATTTGTTGCTGGGTGCTGGCAGGGTATGTATGTCATACGTCTTGAATCCTAAGTGTCTGGGTGGTGGGGTGGCTGGCGTGAGTGGCTGGTGCTGAGGGAGCCGAGGGGGCGGCAGTAGGTTTGGTGGGTGTTAGGGCAATGCCATTGCGCGAAGCTTGTTGTTGCTGAAGTCGATCTGTTTGTTGTTGGAGGCGTCGGAGCTGTGTGTTTGCTTACCTAGCTTTTGATCATTCTCAGCTTTGCTTCGTGTGATCTAACATTATCTCTCCAAATCATGTCTCATGGCCTCAACAATTAACAAGCAATGGTCAGGAGAGAAGGAGTCAGGCAGAATTTGGTGCTTTTGATGACGAAGGCGCATCTCCAGGAGCTGAGGTTGCAGAGCAAGGCACGTGTTCATGCCCTGAGATCGCCATCCATTGTTTTGGAATCTTGCCAAGGCCCAGGTAGGAATGGGAACGTGATATCGCTGAAGGCTTGTTGCAGTTCTTCCAAGAAGCAGCTCTCGTTCAGCCGAAAGAGCAGGAACCCAAATTGTGCACGCTGCAATCGTTCGTTTCTTGTCAATTTGCATGCTTGTCTTCACGCTGACGCTTACCAGTATTTGGTACGGATCAAGGAGGCGTTTGACTCTAGGCCAATATGGGGTGCATTGCTTGAATTTGAGTCGTTCCCATTTGTTGCATATACTCTGGCACAGCAACATAACAGACCTAATTGCTCATCATCTGAGGTCAGAAACCCAAAGCAAACCGCGCGGTTTTTTATGGTAGTCAAGGATTGAGCTATCTCCAAAGAGAGACTGTTCGGAACTGCGTTTCAATTTCTCACAAAGGTGCCCTTTGCAAAGGCCAAAGGTCCGGTCAGTATTTGTGAGTAGCTGGCCGTTCTTGCAAGAAACGCAATCGTTCCAATGGTGCAGCATTGCCGGTTGCCTTCAATATTTTTAGATTCTCCCTGGAAGATAGTCACACAGCGACTGAAGATGGCAGATATTGGCTCGAATTACACGAGCCCGGGCTTTCAAAATCTTTCAAATGGGCGTTGTAGGGAAGATTTGGGACGTGGTCTCTTGCCAGAGACGCAGTGGCAGACTTGGTGAGCGCTTGTGCTTTTGAGACCTTCCTTGGTCTCATACACCGGAAGTATGAAAGAACTGAGGAGCCCAGTCCGACAAAGACACCGCACAAACAGTGTGGCATCTCGGGGGAGAGCGGACGCAGTTTCAAAGACAGACGCATGAGGAATGGACGCCAGTGCCCCTTTCCTTCGATCTTTTCTCTTTGCGCCCAGAGCAGGACAGTTAAGGCTTTAAGTTAAAGCAAGTCCTGAGCTCTTTGCGGCTCAAGTTAAATAGTTGAGCTCCTTGCTTCAAGGAAGGCTCCCTGGGAGCTTCCTGGGAGAACCCCTCTTTAGAAACCCTTGGTTTGGTTTGATGCTCGGAGAAACTGAACCGACCCTGCTCTGCTCTCCCAAGCGCGGTGTGTTAAAACGTTTAAAACATTCACCTTTAAGCGCAATTCAACAAGACACTTATCAACTTATTATTGGTTTGATAAGTTCATTGAAGTGAGGTGGTGTTGCCTTGGGCATCGGCCAGAAAACCTGGCTGTGTCGAATGGAAACCGCGCACTTTGATTGAGGTGCCACAGGCTGCCGAAGGCGCATTGCGTCAATTACACTGAATTGCTGCACACCTCTGGTACCAAGTCCGAGGAAAATCGTCAACTGTGGAAGCGCAAGCTGTGGCCAAAGCTCTTAAGGAGAAAGGCAACGAACTTTTTAAAAAGCCATGGGCTCAGAAACAAGAGACTTGAATTTTCTCAGTCAACAATTTGATGAGCTTCAACCTCCGCGCACTTTATTTTGTGTTGGGCACTCTCAGGCATGAATTGGAAGAAGCGCTTTTCACCTACACCAAAGCAGCTGTGGGATGCTCAGACCTGCATCAGCAAGGACGGAAGTTGAGCAGACTGGAATTTTAGAGCCGTTTTCTTATTAGAGCGCGCTACTGTCAAGCACACTCATTCCTTTTTTCAAGCTGCGATTCTCATTCCAAGGTCAAACCAGTCACACCATTATCCAACCATTTAACAGAAGGTTACAATTACTATGTATATTAAAGGCTTACGCCTAACAGCCGGGCGCCGGCCCACTTGGGTCTGTGTAGGGCTGGGTCGGGTGCGCGTTAAGCTATCGGGGGCGTACTGGGCCTGGGTGGGGCCAAGGCGGGAAACTGCTCCGCGTCGGAGACGGGGGCCCTATATTGAGCAAAGTTAAGCTATCTCGTGCGCATCTTGGCCCTAGGTTGGGCCAAGTTGGGCCCATGTGGTCTATGTTGGGCACATCTTGGGCCTATGTTGGCCTAACATAGGCCAACGTAGGCCCAACATAGGCTCAACATGGGCCCAAGATGTGCCCAACATAGACCACATGGCCCCACTTGGCCCAACCTAGGGCCAAGATGCGCACCAGATAGCTTAACTTTGCTCAATATAGGCCCCACCAAGGCCAACATAGGCGTGACATACGCCCCACAGACCCAAGTGGGCCGGCGCCCGGCTGTTGGGCGTAAGCCTTTAAATCCGGGCGCCGGCGCACGGAGGGCCTTCGGTGGTAACCGAAGGTTAAATACGCTCGCCGCCCCAACCGCCGACCCTCGGGCCCAAAACGGGGGAACCGCCGGGTCACTGATGCCCCTGTAATCTACAGTGTTTCGTGTGTGTGTGAGGTATAAAAAACACTGTGCTTTACAGGGCTTCTTGCGCATATCGAAGTGCGAGGCGAAGATGGAGAATGCAAAAACGCTGTGTTTTTCAAGGGTGGTGTCGGTAATGCGCGCCGGGCGGACAGGCATAATCGACATTTTGTGGGTAGAGGCCCGCTCCTAGCATCGCTGCTAGGAGCAAGGACGCTACTAGGGGCTCCTGGCATCGCTGCTAGGAGCAAGGATGCTATTAGGGAGGGGCTCCTGGCATCGCTACTATGCTACTAGGGGCTCCTGTACTAGGAGCAAGGACGCTAGTAGGGGCTCCTGGCATCGCTACTAGGAGCAAGGACGCTACTAGGGGCTCCTGGCATCGCTACTAGGAAGGATGCTATTAGGGGCTCCTAGCACACCATCGCGAATCGGTCCACACGTCTCGCCACCACGCCCTCTCTGGAGCATGGGTGGTGAAAAGAAAGAAGGACACAGGTGGTCACAAATGTACACTAATTATCAGGCACAGGTAGTACGACATCCCACGTACTAAGTGCCCTTCCAGCGCCATTGTCGAAAAGATGCACCAGTTTGAGCCGCTCACAGTCGGTCATGTGAACAGCCGCTCCTGCAATGATGCCTTTCGGAAAAGCACAGCCAATGTATTTGTTCGTCGTTGCAACAAGATCGCCAGGAAGAATCTGGGCATTCTCGAGGCGAAGGGCTTGCTTGAGCATAGAACGAAACACCAGGATCAAATGGTGATAAAAACTGATACCGGCGGCAAGCTGGGTATGTCGGCGACCCCTCCACCAAAAAAGACAGGCAAGCTCCGTCGTAGCCACACACGCTTCCGAATCTACTTTCCAGTGAAGACCTTGCAGAAACAATCGGAAATCACGCCAATCCTCCTCAGTAAAGCTCCATCGAGAAGGTTGAGATTGTCGAGTGAAAATCTTCGGTTTCCAGGAAAACTCCGTAAGCGGGGTTCCCCACAACCATTGCGGGAAACGGGAAATGACAGAGGCTGCCGTGTCTGTCGTCGTGGGAGCCGCTTGGGTGAAGGTCGGGGACGGTTGGGTCGTCTCCAAGAGCCAGTTCAACATAACCAACCATTCATGTCGGCGTAAAATCGCACATTCAACAATCTTTTGATCTGAAGGTCGAATGGGTGAAAGGTCGGTTGCAATGCGCTTAGCTTCATGGTCAGCAACCCGATTAGCTATAATGTCTCGTGAAGATGATCCACATTCCCGTGCAGCTGCCTCAGTAATGAGAGCAGGGGGGAGGTGCTCAAGAAGATGGCTTGGAGTCCACGACACAATGATCGGGGTAGTACAAACCAGAAGGCGCAATGTCAAAGTACACCGTAGTTCATGCCACCATGCTTGGTGGGACCAGCCTGGATTAACCTGAAGTGTACGGCACAAGTCATTGAACTGGTCGACGATCGATTGGCAGTCAGAACGAACATGCGACATGACGCGCGTTTGACAGCACGAAGGAGTGCAAACAATTCGGTTGCGTACGCCGAAAGCTCCCAATGGTTGACGCCTCCCGACTCAACAACTTGAAACTGGGCATAGACAATGGCATAGGCTCCAGTGGCAAGCCAGAAATAGCTGCCCCACTGGACTGAGCCGTCCGTCCATAGAAGTTCAAGCCGCTCAGGGTCGAATGAGCCCGAGATGTCTCCAACAGGGGACAATCGGAGTCGTGAAAGAGCGACCTTCCTTGGGTGCGTACACAGTCCAAACATGGGAAAGTTGACCCCAAATTCATGATCCGGTGGTCTAGAGATCGCTGACTCAACACCAGGACAATGATAAACGAGGTGTTCCCATGTCTCCTTTGCGCAATCACACAACCGACAATTCGGTGCTGCAACAAGTTCAGCTCGATAAAGCCGGTCATTAGTCAGGTTACATCCAACTTGAACAGATTCAAAGAAAATCCGGTTCGGGATGGTCGAGTCAAGGTGCAAACCAGAGCGGCGAAGGAACAATGAGGAAAGGTCTGGGTCAAAAATATCTTGGCAGCTACGAAGGTCTTTACGTGTGGATTTGGCTGCATCGGTATAGCACTTCTGTCGCGCAAAGTACTGAAGTGGTTTGGTGAAATCACGGTGGTGAAGCTCATACAACGAGATGGGGCATGATCCACGAAATGAAATTCGTAAACCTGAATGCAGTGTCAAGCCAAGATGCCCCAATGCATCAGCAATTTGCTGAATCAGGGAATCACGAGGCCAAGTCGCCGCACCCTGTAGGTCACAACAGGTCTGAATGGCGCTTGGCATCTGATGTAAAAACCTAACGAAGTCGAGAATGGCCGCATAGGCCCTTGCAATCAATGGGTCAACCCGATGGGGTTTGGCGACGACGCCAAGGACAAGCAATCGGGCTCTCCAATGCGGTCTTCGTGCCCAGATAACGTTAACGACTTCATTTTGGTTTTTCCGCAAAACCTTCTGGGGGATCTTGGTAACGGCGGAGCCATACGTGAGCTGGGGAATAACTTTGGTCCCAATAAGGTGCTGCTTGATGTCTGGCTTCAAAGGAAGGGCGGCAATATTCCTCAAGTCGTCCACAACTTTTACTCCTTTCTTGGGATCGAAGTCATACGAACGAAGAGAAGAGACATACATCTTAATCCCCAGAACATCAATTACATCAGCGAGTGGAATGTCGGGGAATAAGGCAATGACCATTTTCTTCTTGGTGGGGTCAGAAACCCAGAGCTGACAGTTTTTGGGATTCGAGAGTTGCCCAGTCAGAGTATCCCAAAAGTAGGTAACTTCAAGGGCCCGTTTCAAGTCAGCGCGGTGGTTGATATTGGCCCACATGTAGGCGTCGTCGATAAAGGCCTTGGAGGTAACCGTAGGTATGAGATTACAAAAGATCGCCCAGACGGACATAAACAGGTTGATGGCAATGAGGGATAACCAACAACCCTGTGCAACTCCATTAGAGGCCGTCGTTGCCGTAGGCGAAATCCACCCCCTCAAGGCAAGATGCCGTCGCAGGTTGGCATAAATCTGGAGGAAAAAATGCACAACACCCCGTGGCAGGCCAAAGGCAAGCATGAGAACCCCAGCCACGGCTGGGATAAGCCGGTCGAAACACTTGGACTTGTCGAGTTTTAGACCAACTAGGACTTCAGAATCATCCTTGGCGGTATCAAGGTCTAATCGCAGCTGGGTATGGACAGCGCTCATAGATCTACCCTTAATGGCTCCACAAAGGTTTGAAGGGAGTGTCGTTTGCTGCCAAGACTGCAATTGCCGGAAGCGTAAACCTGAATAGGACAGGAGAAGTGCTGGTAGCAAAGTAATCAGTCTCTTTTGCATTGGCGATGGATCCCCATTTCTATTGAGAACCATTTGTTTAGCAACAGTAAGTACTTGAGGTAATGGAGAAAGATTTTGCTCAATGTGGTTGAAGAGGCGTGCAACCGGTACAAAAGCAAACCAGGGTAATCGCTGGAGTTCTTTCGTTCTCCACCCATCCAGGCCAGGGGCTGCTTCAGGCTTGCGGCTGTGGCCCTTCACAAGCAACCGCTCGAATGCAAGCAGTGTCGAGCCGAACGCCAACGTCGGTGTCTTGTAGGCAAAGATCAGAAAAGCCCAAAGTTTCTCAACAATCCATTTGTGCATGGACTCAACGCAGCGAAATACATAGCCGCCAACCTTCGTGCTCGCCAAGTAGCAGCCACCAGGAGAGATAAAAACTGCTATGGATAGTAGCTCAAGATACACCACTCTTTCACGTCGAACCTGCCGAACTACCATCCCGGCGGGAGAATTGGTTGCAACGCCGCGACCAGTCCACGGGTGGAGTCGTCGGTTTGTTGCCGCTGCTGCAAAACATGCCCGTTAGGAGCACGCAAACCTTGCCAGAACTCAAGGCCTTCGGCCTCTTCAAAAATACTCGGGGCACACTTTGGAGTTGGACGCTACATGAAGTGGACGCCGACGCAGCGTCGCAGAACGACGCAGATAACATCGTCCTTCAAAAAATGCCTGTAGCTCTGTATGTCCACGTCCCCGGGCAAGTGTGGCAACAACATGCACAACTACCACCAGGAGTTGCGCGCTTGGACGCAGTGACGCAAACGTGGTCCCTGCAAACCAACGGTAAAGCCGCAGTGTCTCGACGAGGTTTCCCACTCGCTTGCGATTTCGCAGGGACAGCGCATTCCTTCATGGGGTCAACCCTTGAAGCAGGCGACTGGGACTCCACCGCTTCCCGCGAGGCACAACTCAGCGGCTACATGTGCTTGTCTCGGGTAAGGAAAGCAGAGGACTTGTGTATAGCCCAACCCTTTCCCCCCAATTTGTTCACCAATGGGGAATTGATAGGCCCACACACTTTTCTAGAAGTTCATCGCTCACTCCACAAGAAGCAAAGGCTCGATTCAGTCAAGACAAACCAAGCAAGAAAAGAAACCGTGACATCATGTTGTTTTGCCGCGGCTGCAGCCCACATCCACATCGACAAGAGAAGTTACTGCCTCTGCGAGAATTTGTAGCAGCATGGGACCAGGACGAATGGTACCAAGTCTTATCCGAAGGTATGTGTCGCCTATGCCTCCAATGCAAAGCTAAGCAGAGCGGAACACAACCACCCAGTCACTCTGCAGCGACGCATCCTTGTCCATATTGCCCCGAAGCCAGACCATCCAACAAAACCGGCTATTGTTCGAAGTGTGTAAAAAAAGAACGTTTCTCCTGCAGCCGATGTGACCAAGGAAAGAAACTCAAAACAAAACGCTTGACAGATTTCGACCCGGAAGAAGCCAGACGCAAAAAAAACTAAAGAACTGCGACGCCTTCCCTGCAAGAAGTGTGCTGCTGCCCCTGTTGCAGCCACTTCCAAACAAGGTTTGTGCAGAGAGTGCAATAAGACTGTGAGTGTGTCGCATCTCACGCACTATACTGCTGCGTCGCAAACGGGCCTGTGTCGCGCTTGTGTCGCCAACCAAGCGCGGGCGTCAAAGACCTGCGCAAACTGTGGCCAGCCATTGAAGGCAAGTCAAACTCCAGGAACGTGGTGCAAACCCTGTGCATACCCTCCTTGCACGGGCGGGTGTGGAAAACCACGCCCTCAAGCCGGCAAAAGGCGACTCCACGCCAAGAAAAATCCAATTTGGCATTGTCCGGAATGCCAAGGCAAGAAAGGCCGCTGTGTTCAGTGTGAGAAAGTGGTTGCCGTTCCCAACCTTTCCAACTACACAGCCGACAACAACACAGGAACATGCAAAGCATGCGTCGCTAAGCCTAAACTCTGTGGTAACTGTGCCAAACCCTTGCCTTCCACTGCAACAGCTGGCACATGGTGCGCCGCATGTGCCTATCCCCCTTGTCAAGTGTGTGGTCGGCCACGACCAGATGACAGAAGCTATCACGTCAAAGTTTTACCAACTTGGACTTGCGCAGAGTGCAAAGTGAAGCCATGCAGCCAGTGTGGTCAGTCGCTAGAGTCCCAGGCCACAGCAGAGACCTTGTGCCTGCAATGCAGCTATCCGCCGTGTGATACTTGTGGTCGGCCACGCCCACGTGAAAGTCGCTACCATGTCAAAGTTTTACCAACTTGGAGTTGCGCAGAGTGCACAGTGAAGCCATGCAGCCAGTGTGGTCAGTCGCTAGAGTCCCAGGCCATAGCAGATACCTGGTGTATGCAGTGCAGCCATCCGCCGTGTGAGACTTGCGGTCGGCCACGGCCACGTGAAAGTCGCTACCGTGTCAATTTTTTTTACCAACTTGGAGTTGCGCAGAGTGCAAAGTGAAGCCATGCAGCCAGTGTGGTGAGTCGCTAGAGTCCCAGGCCATAGCAGATACCTTGTGTATGCAGTGCAGCCATCCGCCATGTGATACTTGCGGTCGGCCACGGCCACGTGAAAGTCGCTACCATGTCAAATTTTTGGCAACTTGGATTTGCGCAGAGTGCTATCGCTGCGATGCGACCAGTGCGGTCGACCACGGCCTAAAGAAAGTCGCTACCATGTGGACGTTTTAGCGCATTGGCTCTGTGCAGAGTGCCGCGACAAGAACCAGCGTGGAGTGCCAAGGAAAAGGCGTCGCAAAGTGTAGACGCCTCTGCCAGGAAAGCAGCCTGCGGAAGCTGCGAAATGCAACACACACACACAGTCCACGTTAGATAGAAACTCCATGGTCAAAAACCTGGTGCACAGAACCACCCTGGGCAGCGCCATCTCACCCCTTACCCGAGAGCCAGCGCATCGCGCAGCCGCTGCAGCCAAGTCCGCAAGAGCATCGCTCATGCCCGGCAAAACCATAGTCCGCCCACTCAATAGAAATTCCATAGTCAAAAACCTGGTGCACAGAACCACCCTGGGCAGCACCATTTCATCCCCTACCCGAGAGCCAGCGCATCGCGCAGCCCCTGCAGCCAAGTCCGCAAGAGCATCGCTCATTCCCAGCAAAATCAACGTCCGCCTACGCTGTGACGTGCAACATACGCAGTCCACATCAGATAGAAATTCCATGGTCAAAAACCTGGCGCCCTTGCCTGCAACACCTCGTCTCCAGTCTCTCGATACCATCCTTGCAACGCGCGTGTTTTGTGACACATCCGGTCCCCTGTGCACCGCAATCGTTTCGAAACCACTATAGGTTCCTCACATGTCCCAGCAGCACATCCGTGGCCCTGTGCCCCCAATCGTTTCGAAACCGCTATAGGTTCCTCACATGTCGCAGCAGCGGCCGCTTCGAGATCATCTTGGATGCGTTGTGCTGTAGCAGAGATCTCTACTGTATGCTCACGAACAGCCTCGACCATGGCCCAAAGGTTCGGTTAGACCATCTGACCATCTGCCAGCGCATGACGCTGTCACAGTCGCTTTGTAAATATTGTGACGCATCCAGCACAGCATTCTCGAGGCCCTGGCACGATTTTGACGTGCCACATAACCAAACAAGTGGCGGAAACGAACAACAACACCAATATAGTCCGCCCACATAACCACCCTAGGCAGCACTACGTCTAATCACCAACCCCCTCCATGCCGGTGTGCGCCCAATCGCGCAATCCTTGGTGCGTTGACACCTTCGCTCTAGCCTCCGCAAGAGCATCGCTCACGCGGTCAACTTCATGACAACAACCAGGCCATAGCAGCAAAAAAAAGGACCGGTCAGCGAGCGCTGCAAGAGCGGTGAGACTGCAAGGAACTGTGAAACTGTGAACGATGCGCGCAGATACCAATGTCCGTGAATTCGTTCTCGCCAGGTGCACACCGTCGACATCTTCAGTCAGTGGGGGGCCGAACAACCCCTCCCTGTGCAAGACGGGGACCGGGACTTCGGGCGTCCCGGTAGCATCCTTCTCAAGAAGGGGGCTGACCGCCCGGGCGTTTAGTGTACGCCGAAGTCGGGAGAGCCGTCTTGCAATGTCCTGCCCCCCTCTCTCTCTCTTTTTCTCTCTCTCTCTCTCTCTCTCTCTCTCTGTCTCTCTCTCGCCAATGTTTGCCTATGGAGCAAAATGAGGCTATCTGGTGCGCATCTTAGCCCTACGTTGAGCCAAGTTGGGCCCATGTGGTGTATGTTGGGCGCATCTTGGGCGGGCATATGTTGGGGATATGTTGGCTATGTTGGGCCTATGTTGGGGAGATTTTAGGCAATTTATGTTCAAAAATATCTTCCGATACAACTTTTTACGATTTTTCCTTCCCGCAAAGCAAAAACCATGGAAAAACCTACGTTTTTTCTTTAACATCTCCAAGATGAAATTCTCGGCTGCCGAGGGGCCCAAAACCCTGTAAAACACAGTGTTTTGTGTACCTCACACACACACACACACGAAACACTGTAAATTACATATAAATCTGTCGACCGGATTCGACTTGAGGTCGACCTGCGGTCGACCGGGGGTATCCCCGCGGTCTAACAAAAGGGTCGGCGGCAGGGGCGGCGAGCATATATCCGGCCAGGGGCCTGGCCGTGTCTTTGCCGTAGGCATCTCTCCTCTCCGGAGGAGAGAGGGCTGACCGCCCCTCGCCGCCGACCCCACAGGAATCGTGTGTTTTACAGTGTTTTCTGCTTCTTCCATTTTTCCGGCTTTGTGGTTCAAGATGGGTCACCATGGCTCAACATAGGCCCAAATAATGCTGGAAATGCGCGCCGCACCGGGGTGCTTCGTCTGCATCGTGGGCGGCTGCTGGGTTAACAACAACAACAACAACCACAACAACCACAACAACCACAACAACCACCACAACCACCACAACCACCACGACCACAACCACAACCACAACCACAACCACAACGACAACAACAACAACAACAACAACAACGACAAGAACACTACCACGACTGCAACAAGCCCTTTGCTTGGGCCCCTGGCCGGCTCGTAAGCCCTTAAATAACCTTCGGTTACCAACCGAAGGCCTCCGGCGTGGCCGGCGCCCGGATTTATGAGGCTTACGCCTGACAGCCGGGCGCCGGCCTATTTGGGTTTGGGTATGTGCAGGGCACGCGAGGTCCAACAAAAGGGTCGGCGGCAGGGGCGGCGAGCGTATATAACCTTCGGTTACCAACCGAAAGCCTCCGGCAAGGGCACGGGCCCGTGGCCGGCGCCCGGATTTACCAGGCTGGCGCTTGCAGCCGCCGACCCCCAGGCGCCAGACCACAGGTAGCCAAATGGGTTAGGATTTGTTTTTCGAAAAATCGGGGAACCTAAAAAAAAACGGAACCCCTAGAGACATGATCTGTCACTGCATCACCAAAGTAGGCAGAAGAGAGCACGGCAAATGGGTTAGCAATTTTCTTTGAAAATCTGGGAACCCAAAAAACAACACGGAGCCCCTAGACAGCCACAGAACTACCTAGAAAACCTCAAGAAAATCCTGGAAAAACCCTAGCAAAAGGCATGAAAGGCATGAGTAAATCTTACAAAAACAGCTGAAAATCCTAGAAGCCAGCGGAAAACGTTAGAAAATCTAGGAAAAACCAAAAGGCACTGGCAGGGACCAGCCCGGGATTCGAGCCCAGGGACCGTGCTTATTTTCCTGCGCGGGTGGAGAGGGTGCCCCTTCCGGCCCGGAATTCGAATCCAGGACCGCGCTCCAATCCCCGAACCAATACATTGAAGAAATCTTGGACAAATCTTGGCTACTTTTCGCCACTGCAACAAGGCTCCGGAGGGGTAGGGGAGGTATAGCCTTAATCATAGCCTTAGCCTTAGCCTTAATCATAGCCTTAGCCTTAACCTTAGCCTTAGCCTTAATCATATAGCCTTATCCTTAATCAACAGTCACGCCTCATCCCACGAGTGGGGTCGGCGGATACGTATGCATTCACACACACATACATATTTACATACGTGCATACATACATAGATTACATACATACATACATACATACAGACAGACAGACAGACAGACAGACGTATATACATACACACATACATACATACATACATACATACATACATTTGAGGACTCAAGCCGGTCCCATACAAAACCGGGCGCAGGCAGGTTCAGGGATTGGAGCCTACCCTCGAGAGCCTCGAAGGCACTGGACTCCCTTTGCCCGTGATAGTGGAGAAGGAGAACTACTTGACCGGAAACTCAACCTCAGGGACTCCTTGACCGTGACTGGTCCTACTTCACTGCCTCTGAAGTTAGCCTGAACGCAGAGCGCGAAGTGATCAGTGCCTTTCACCTGGCCACCGAGAAGGACCTTGTGATTCCCCGCATCAGGCACGATGACACCTTCCAAGACTTCATCCTGGTGCAGGAGCTACACGGTATGTGCACAGGGCACCTGCAAAAACCGACAAGCTCCAACCGGGCACTAGATGCAGCAGATGTGGCACATGGTGGAAGGCATCCACGAAGGCCACTGGCAAGGGCAAAGGACAGGGTCATGGACAAAGACACCTACCAATCAATCCAGGCCAAACCTGGCCCAAGAAGACCTACCAAGACGCCCTCATGGATACTCCGCCAGGTTTGAACAAACTCCAACCACCCAAGAAGGCCAAGGACCAACAGACAGCGGCTGAGCTCCTCGCCTCCACGTGGGATGTCATTCCGGAAGGGGTCCAAAGCAAGCTGCAAGCCTTGGGATTTGGACCATCGCAACCGGAAGATCCGGAGCTAACAGATCTGCTTAAAACTCACATGTCCGCTCTGCCACAGGCAGTTCAAGATGTCGTCAACCGCTTGACACAGCCCATCCGGACACGGAGAAGGAGATTGCGCAAATGCTCAAAAACCCAGGTGACGGATCTCAAGACCATCTCAATCCGCAAAACTCAGCTGCAAACCAAGCTCGATCAGGACGCCGCAATACGCCGCAATGCTCCAGGACATGCAGGAGCTCCAGGCCAAATTGACAGAAGGTCAACAAAAATTGAAAGACCTCTCCGAGCCGGAAGAGCTGTGCCAAGCAGAGCCAACAGACTTGCCAATCCCAATGGCAGTGGAAACTTTTGTTTCGAGTTTGGGAATCTCACGGACAGAAGAGCAGCGAACCCAGCTCCATGGCTTGCTGAAGAGGCCCAACCCAGAAGGGGAAGACCCTAGCAAGTGCAGGAAAACGGAAAGCGCAGCAGCGCCGCCTGCGGGGGGGTAGTGTGGGTAACGCAACCACGAATCACACAGGGGACCTTCAAGGGATCTGGGTGCCGGTGCCCCTTGATGATTTTGATGCGGCGCCTTTTGCCCGTGTCACGGCGCCGGTTCACACACCGGTTTGCCGCGCTGCACCAGGCTCAGCAGACCAGGGATATACGCAAATGCAGGGGTCCAAATCACACCTTCACTTGCCAGAACACATTTTTCAAGATCAAACGAGGGACACCTCAAGCAAAGCAGCAGGGGAAGACACTTCTTTGTACGATGAGGACAAGACCAACTTTTCCCAACGCAGTGGACCTTTACACCTGGAACCACTGTTGGAGCTCAACCATCAGCCGTAGGTGCCACTGCCATTGGGGTGCGTGGGCCTGAAGTCATACCCGGAGCGCGCGCGCCGCAAAGGTGGAAACCACTCCATCGACGCAACGCAGGATGCAGCGAAACTACGCATCCGCAACGGACTGCGTCCTCCAGAGCCTCTCCATGTCAGTGGGCAATCCAAGTGCCAGGTGCTATGCAAACGCGCCATGGAGAGCAGTGTAGGAATCCCTCGAGCTGGCGGAGGCTGTAGACCTACATCAGCTGCCAGGACTGCGTAGCCTATGGGCACGCCGCGACCTCAATGTTCAGGGTGATGCCAGCCGCTTCGTGAACTCTTTGTAGAATTTGCCACAAACCAGAGCTTTCCACTACAGGTATGCAGAGATCAGAGAAGGCGGGTTTCTTGTTGACCACATCCAACAACCCCTCCTGGTGCCTTACCCAGACGACTGGCCTGACAATGCCACCTTTCAAGAGTTGATCACTGGATGGTCCAACAATGGGATGGCCAATACTTGATGGATGACAAACCCGTGCTGATTTGTCATGACCAAACACTCCAAGATCCTCAACCCCACGGCGCTTTCAAGGTCCCAAGATCATTGGATGGCTTTGCCAGAACCTCCTCTCACTGCTCTTGGATCAAGGTCAACAACCACAAAGCAGCGTTCATTGCCACTGACAGCAAGACCAGCAAAGCATTGGCGCAGCAGCTAGGTCCTCCCCCCACGCAGCCTGTCATGAGGGACCCTGGCATCGACCATCAGGCAGGCAGACGACGACGCATTGCCACTCAGGCTACACCGAGGCGGCGTCCAACCTGTGGCACTATGGGGAGTCGAAGGCCAAGGCCTGGCGCCCTGCTATACAGGCAGATTTTACGTCAAGGCCTGGCTACGAGGTGGAAGTGGACATTCTAGCGTGCCACCAAGGCGCAAAGGGGCCGCGAACATGCAGGCATGGTGTATGTCAAAGCGTGTGAGCAGAATGGCAGTGCTGCAAAAAAGAAAAGAGTACCCAGAGGCAAAATCTCTCTTCTACGCCCTTGGTCGCTGCTAGAGGGATATGCAAGAGCGTCGCCCCTCTATATGTGGCAACGAAATCACAGGCGCCACATTTCCCGCGGATGGCAACTCAACAAGAGCCAGGCGCATGCAGGGCTCATGGAGGTGGACTACTTTTTTTGAAGCGGCCAGCGTGGCCTTTGACACATCGGCGGAACAGAAAAGGCACTCCAGAACAAGTACATACATACAGACAGACAGACAGACATACATGCGTGCTTGCTTCCTTTCTTATTTTTCTTACTGACTGGCTGACTGACTGACGGACTGACTGACTGACCTACTTACTTATCTACTTACTTACTTACCTACTTGCTTGCTTGCTTGCTTACTTCCTTTCTCACTTGCTTACTTACTTACAAAGATATGACAAAGATAGACACATACACGCATATATATACAATACATACATACATACATGCATACATACATACATACATACATGCGTACACATACATACATACATTCATACATACATACATACATACATGCGTACATACATACATACATACATACATGCGTACACACATACATACATACATACATACATACATACATACACACACATACACACATACATACATACATACATACATACATACATACATACATACATACACACACATACATACACACACATACATACATACATACATACATACATACATACATATAGACATACATACATACATACATACATTTTTCTCTTCAATCTTTCGGGATGAGATTTACGGGCGCTAAGTTCTTGAGGTTGTATTTTTGGACCTGGTGCCAAAAACGAGTTGCACATTCATTTAAGTAAATTCAACAGAGAAACTCAACCTTTGTTCAGAAACGTTGTGTGTACTCTTCGCATTTTCAACTCCAATTCCCAAGAAAGGCAATGGAGTTGAATTGCTGAGGAAGCCTACAACTATGACGCCAGCATTTGGTTGAATCGATCGATTTGCAACAGGCCTGGCGAAAGGTTTGTCATTTCATGAAGTCGAATTGCCTTTGCAAAACCAAACTAAGTTCGGCAGGAAACTGGAGAATTGGGAAGATGCGGCAACTGATGCAGAAATTGCCCAAGAACTAGATCCCAGCAATGTCAAAGTCCCTCAGCACTACTTGAAAGTAGTTGGCAGTTTTGACAAGTGTTGAATTGTTGACTGACGCACAGCTGAGCACATCAAAATGTGCTAACAGAGCCCACAGAGCCAGGCCTACTACAACAGAGCAATGGCCCTACAGCTTGGAAGCAAACTTGAAGAGGCGGTTGAGAACAGGTTTGAAGGTGTATTTTTGGCTCTTCGTAGCGTTGCAAAAAGGAAAGAAGGACAAATGGTGACGGTGAGAATAAGGAGGTTGATGAAAAAATACGTTTGGAAGAAAACCGAAACTACGATCTCTTCTTCACAGGGACTGAAAGTGTGCAAGAAAGGCTTGGAAGTCCAATCGGATAACAAGGCACGTGGTCCACATTGCACATGGGTGTGAACACACTTTTATTTTCACATGCCTTCATGTAGCGAAAAATTTGCTTTCACAGAGGCTTTACAACAGCTTAAGGCAGATTTGCAAAAAAGCATCAAGGAGGCTTCAGTGAATTCCAGCTTTCAACCAATACCATTGCTTGAATTTTACTCCTTCGAAAGGAGCAAGCTGCATGTCCTGGAGAAATTGCATCAGCTGCGCGCTGGCTTTTGTTTAGTGTGCTTGTTGGTGACAGCTCACAACAGCAAGACAAGTCATTGGTTTTCACGACGAGACAATTGATGGCAAAGGCTACTGTCAATGAGACTTCAGTGCAAGATGCAGTCCAACGGCCTCAGAGCTTCTGCCACGTTTTTTGACAAACCTGCATTCGCTTACAGATGCAGCTGAAAGCTTGCATCTTCAAGCAATTCTGCCAGAACTGGACCTGATGGCGAGTACCTGTGGCAAAAGGAAAAGCCAAGCGAAAGGGAGCGAGAGGCCTTGATTCTGTTGGCAGAACTGCTTCTGCTTTGTTTTCTTAACAAGCAGTGTGTCGTCCCAAGAAGGTGCCTAAAGTTCATGTTTTGTAGGGCCTTTCGCTGTCATTGTTCATTACTTGAATGATCCTTAATTGGACTCTTCATGTCGGGCTACCGCTTCATGCAGGGATACAAGCAGGCCATGCTTGTGAAGACCTTAGCCACTGTCTTCGATTTGGTGCCAGAAGTGCTGTTCTTGGACAAAGACCTTTCAGGACATGTTCCGATCAAAGTACGAAGAGCTGAAGCAGCGTGCTGAAGCGGCAAAATCTAAGCGATCAACCCTGCAGACAGACCACTATGAGGAGAACTGGCATTGGCTTTATTTGGCGTTCTCAAGCTTCAATGAATGCCAACCAGGACAATCAAAAGCAAGGGCTCATTTTGTCTGGAGGTCATAGACCTATGGACAGGTCACCCGACTGATTTAGCAGCCTTTGACTTGCATTGGGCTGATTGCGAACTTTCCACTCGACAAGATTGGGGCAGTCAGATTTCGAGCTGATTATTCTTCACCTCTGCTGCCCACAAGCAATGAGGGTATATAATCAACGGCATGGCAACACCCAACAACAGCTGCAAAACAGGTTTACGTCGACGTGAGCAACCGTATTTTAACGATTTGATAGCATGAGCTATTGGGGTTCTTTCTTCAAGTATAGGAAGCGTTTTCGAGCTTGGATGCTGGTGCCGCCGCACGGTGCCGCTGCTGTTCCAGTATGGCTGTGTGCGAGCTTGCGTGCTGGTGCCGCTGCAGGGTCCCGCTGTTGTGTGCGCTTGGGAGCTTGGGTGCTTGTGCCACTGCAGGGCGCTGCTGCTGAGCTTGGGTGCTGGTGCCACTGCAGGGCGCTGCTGCTGAGCTTGGGTGCTGGTGCCGCTGTAGGGCGCCGCTGCTGTATGCGCTTGGGGTGCCGCTACTGCGCTTGGGTGCTTGGAGCTCGCTGTGTGCGCTTGGGCGTGGGTGTCGGTGGAGGGTGCCATTGCTGCTGTGTGCGCTTGGGAGCTTGTGCCACTGCAGGGCGTGCGCTTGGGAGCTTGGGCAGGGTGCTGCTGCTGTATGCGCTGGGGGTGCGCTTGGGAGCTTGGGCCGCATGTCCGCCGTGGCCATGTGCATTTTGGTGCTGGTGCTGCTGCTGCGGTGTTGCTGTCAGATGTCTATGGCAGTGTGCGCCTTGGAGCGTGGGTGCAGGTGCCGCTGCCGCTGTACGATGTTGCTGTCAGATGTCTATGGCACCGTGCGCTCTGGGAAGCTTGGGTGCTGGTGCTGCTGAGGGTGCTGCTCCTGCTGCTGCTGCTGCCGCTGCCCACCAATATCTTTGTGCTATCTGGGGTCTATGCTGGCGTAATTTCTGCGCAGTGGCTCCGCGGGCTCAAGGTACTCACGGACTAACTGTGTGTTGACAGAGTGCATTCTTTCTTCCTAAGTGACAAAGTCAGTTCAAGACACTTCATAGAAAGACTAATATATATATATATATACACTGGGGTGCCAAAAGTTGCGCTTCTTGACTTCTAAAACATCACAAACCCTTTCCCCTTAGAATCCTACGTGCAACATGTCGACACCTCAGTTGCGGTCAGATTTCCACACCTGAAAGCCTTATAAATATCATAAACGGGTGTGGAAATCTGACCGTGCTGTACCTGCCACACAAAATGGACGTGTTAATCCGATCCGCTGTAGATGTTGGAACAGAGTAAGAAGCGTAAACTTTAGGGTTCTTGAAGTATATATATACACGAAAATATGGTGAGTGTATTCCCCCGATCACGAGCTATTGGGTTTCTCATTTCAAGTATAGAAAAAGGTGCTTGTGTGCCCTTTGGAGCCTGCATAGGGACGGTGCTGCAAGTGGCCCCACCCACCCCCCCACCCCCCTCCCCGCCCCTCCCACCCCCCCCACCCACCCACCCACCCACCCGAACTTCTCTGAACAAACATTGTGTGGTTGGCACTCACAACAAACGTCACCACTTGGCTCCCCCAACCAACGTCGTGTGGTTGGCATTCACAATACACAAAAAACCATGCGCTGAAAACTCACAGTCGCAGCCGCCGCTGTGAGCCACATGACAACAGGAAAGAATCCTGATTGGCTGGGGATGGTTCGTATTAGTATTCCAAGCGCACTCAAATATTTTTACCAGTATGTTGCAGTGAACTGTTTGCTTTGTTTGAGGCCAGAGAATGTAGATCTACCATCCAAGTACCAAGAACCTGTCGGGCTTTTATCACCATCAGAGCTGGAGGAGTCACCGGCTCAGAATCAAGCGTCCTGTGATTTCATCGGTCCATTTGAAGGCATGATTTAGATGATGATCTATATAGATTTCCAATGTGGTTTTACCTGTTTCGAGGTATGGCTGCGACAACAGAGATCGGAGATACTTGCTGTCAGTCTATGGCAATATATTTGATGTCTCCGACCGCTGGCACCTCATAATTTGATGACAGTTTTCTCAATTACAGTATCGACAGTTAGACGATTTGCGTCCCGTTTTCACTTTTGTGCACCTTTTGAACCTGAGGAACTTGCCAATATCAACACTAGCTGGAAGAAAAAGATGCCCCATGGGATCAAGCTCTCCCAAACCAAAGGTCGCCAGCCTCGACCACGCAGACTCAAACAGACTCTCCTTGTCACTCCTCACCAGAGAAAGTCGAAAGTCACTAGACTCCAGACTCCAGCAGATTTCCTCACAAATCACCATACTTACTGTATGTGTTTGGAGAGAGGAATTACAGTGGAGCCCCGGAGCACCATATGCACTGAGAGCCAGAAATCAGCAACTAACTCCAAAGATCTACACACATGCCGTCATATACCACCAATCTTCATTGGGAGAACGATCACCGGAATCACGGATGCGCTGAATCACTTCAAATAACCAGCAGTCGCGTATCACCAGAAAAGACCACACACACAACACGCTTCAGAATTTCCTAGACTGGTGCCTACAGTGGTAGGCCGAGGCAAACCTGGAGTCGGTAACTCCAACCATTCTAGTATCAAGTCTCAGAACACAGAACACACGGGGTGGAACAGCTGCAAAATACACTGTGGTCAACAACTACTGAATTTTAACCAAACCATGGCACAAGGCCAGGCAAGCAAGCTTTTGATGCCAGCCGACTGCCAACATTTTTCTAGACACTTGCTAGATTTTGCAGAAGCTTAGTTTGCTGAGCGAGCCGCCAGCTTGCAGGGCAACACCTACTCACCTTGACAAACTGGCATATTGGGTATTGTAGCTCCAAAGTCCGCTTGCGCATCCACTTTGCCCTTGTCACCTTGTCAAAACCTGGGTTTTTGTCATTCGTTCCATCAATGATTGAATTTGCTTTTACATTGCTGTGACATGGCTGCGCGCATGGCCATGCTTGCCGCAAGCAGAAGAGCTTTGCTTGGCTTTGTGGAACAAGGGTTGTCATCCCAAGACGTCCCAGTTGCAATTGACATCCGCCTTGACCTCTGAGGTCCCGACAAGTATGACCCGGATGGTCCCTATGCGAGCTTGACCGGAAAGGACCATCAGATAGGGGGGCCTGTTCTGCTGCATGACAGGTGGCATGAACTTGCAAAGATGTCTGAGGATTTGACCTGGGGCTTGTTTGCCGGCGTCGACACTGTGGAGTACACCAACAAGCTTCGAACCTGATAGCTTTGCTGAGCATGCTGATGCACAAGGTTGAAATCTGAAGTTGAAATAGAAAGTAGTTAAGTAGTAAGGAATGATCGCAATGAACAAGCGACAAGGAAGTCACCAGATTCGTCACTCTCAAGTGTGGTAGCCTCCTTCAACGGTGTGTTCGGGTCGAAGACACGCTTGTATTTTCTGAATTTGTGCCAAACTCGCTGCAGCATGTTGCCAAGGTTTTATGACCTTTTCAAAGCACGAGACATGGGAAAGGACGGCACGGAATGCTTGGCTATTACTTTATCCTGATCCTAAGGGCAAACTGGTTCAATGGCTTTCTGCAGCTTTTCTGGCATTGAGGACAAACTTATTGGTGTTTGCAGTTGGCTTGCTGCGACCTGAGTGGCTCTCTTCACACTGAAAAGATATCTGCAGTTATTTGCTCAGGCTTGGTATGAAACCGAGTATGGAAAGCCTGTTGGCAAGCTGGAGCTACCTCCTCGGAAACTCTTGAATAATGGATTTGGAATTGGACCCCTTTTGTTTCACTCTTTTTGGGCAGGCTGTGAAGATCGGGGTGAGAGGGAAGGGAGGATGATTGATTTGATTTCTAGATTTTCAACCTCAAGACTCAAGACCTTTGTGCTTGACTACAAGCGAGCTCCGGATATTGCTTGACATGTGTATGTTGTCTAAGAGCTGTCAGTGTGATGCACAAAGGCGATCCGGGGTCATGCCCTCACCACCTGGGACCTTTCCAATCACTGGATGAGAGAATCATATTTCTATATATATATAAAATTCAATTTCGGTTTCAAAGGCCATGGCAACGGGAGGCTGAACTGCCGGTCTGCAGCTTAGAACTTACTATGATACCGCAAATTCCATATACGAGAAAATACAGACAACGCATGACAACAACGCAATGTTTCTTGAACATTCTGGAGCTTCAGTGCATGTCGGGAAAGCAACTAAGCAACTGCTTGCCCATGCAGGCCCCGCCACTGGAAGAAATTGAGGAGGCGTGTGTGGCGGGAACCTTGACGTGCGTGTTAGCACGAAACGTGTTGTTATGTGAAGCTAAGCTTCTCTAAAAGTCTAGGAACCAAATCATTAGCTCCTTGAAGCGTGAGCTATCCTGCGACCATTTACTAGGAGCTTCCTATTGCTTGTAGCGTGTTTACTCCCCTACTCAATCAAGTGGGCGCCTACTTGATTAAGTAATTGAGGAGGCAGGCAGGGCCACTCGGGTTTTAAAAGACAATTTGTGATATGGAAGCCAGAGTACGTTCAATAGAGTGAATTTCTTGTATATACCTACCCATGAAACTTGTGTGCCTGCTTTTTGGATGTTCTTGTTGATGGTCGCAGCTTAACTTACTTCTGATAAGCTGGGTTCTGAGGTCATGTGAGTGAAGCATGTGGCCCAAGCTTCAGGACTGCTTCGCCTGGTTGTTTCTGAGCAGTCGCGATGATCTCAAGGTTCTCCATGTGCACATTGTCACAGGACCTTTCGGTTGCAACTTTTGGGATTGAATGACCTGAAGGAAAGACCGCTGCAGAGCTTCAAGGTGGATGGGAACACCGCAAGGTGATTTCTCGATGTACAAAGATCAAAGACACTTGTGACCGTTGCCACCCTGGTTCCCAAGATGGTGTACCAGGCGCGCTGAGGTTCGGAATCCTACAAAAGAAGCGCCCTTGAATTGACTGCATTTCTTCATGTGAGCATTAGGGGGTGTGGGGTGTCTGGGTTGCATCATATGGCGGACTTGGGAAGGCGGAAGCAGCACAGGGTGGGGGAAAGGCAACAAAATTGTGTATAGGCAGTCCAAAAAGAAGCAGCATTGGCATTCATGTGCGCATTGGCATGCGCTGTCAGAAGGTGTCAGAGATGCAACTGATAAAAGAAAGCATCGTAGGCATTGTTTTGGATGCGAGTTGTATTTTTGGCAGTGGGTGGGAGAAGATGGCAGCAGCGCAGACTGAACAGATAGTTTTGCAGCTGCCTTGCTGCTGCATTGCTATTCCTAGTGCTATTGCTCTTGCTGCTGCTCTTGCTCTTGCTGCTGCTCTTGCTGTTGTTGCCGCTGCTGTCCTGCTAAGCTACATTTTCCATACGTTTTGAGGGGGGATGGGGAGCGAACATGTAGCTTACATTTAGGGAGGTCCCCCCTCTACAATTTTGATCTTACATTTTAAAAGTAAGTTACAGTTTGGTAGGTCCTTAATTGTTTGACTATGCTTGACATGGTTTGGTCTGTACACGGAATTGATAACTCCCCCCAAAGCCGTTTTAGTAAGGGCGTTTGGAAACTTGACCAGACGATGTCATAGCACGGATTGGTCAAACAAGAAACGAGCAAAAAAGAGCGAACATCAATGAGAAACAAGGTTTCTATCTTGCTTCTTGGACTTGTTCGTTCTCAAATGGTCTTAAACCTGTATGCTTGCACCTAATTCTTCTAAAGCTCCTTCCAAGTTTCATATGTTTGCTTCCTATTTCTACGTACATACCACTGTTTTAGAGGCCTCCAAGAATGTAACTAACATTTTGGGAGGTTCCACTTTCTCCATGCCTTTCTGTGTTTTTTTCTTTTTCCCATAAACCTTTATCCCTTTTCTGATCTTTACTTCTTTCTTCCTAGATATCATTGGGTCCTAGGCCATCACCAGGTTCCCGGATCCTGACTGAGCTGCTCGTGAGAATCATTTACTGTACTACTGCATTTTACTGCTGGTTTCTTTCTTCTTTTCTTTTTGTCTTGCTTCCTTCTCAGCTACCGTTTGACTGTAGGGGCCTTGCGTGGACACTATTGACGGTTCTTCCTGTATGCATCTTTGGTTCTCTAGTTTTCAGATGTTTCCTTTGCATTTCTAGGTACATACTACTGTTTTAAAGGCGCTCAAAATGTAACTTACATTTTTGGAGGTTCCACTTTCTTCATGCCTTTCTGTATTTTTGCTTTTCCCTTTTTCATGCCTTTTCAGTCTTGTCGGGCGGGTTGCTTTATTGGCAGTCGATCACTACTGCCTTTGAGCGTGAGACGTCATATCCTCCGTTACTTCCCTACTACCAGAAGCTTCGGCTTGATCCGTCATGCCTTCGACCCTGCTTGATAGCATTGCTCTTCTTGCAAGCCATAGACTACTGTAGCTCCGACTGTGCAAACTTCCCAAAACTGTATGAAAACCAAGGGTTGTGCAGGGCAAAATTGTGTGATTATTTTTGAGGTCATTGTATCATTCCTCCATGCGTTTCCTGCTTTGCTGCTGCTGCTGGTGCTATTTTGCCTGCTGCTTGGTGGTGGTGGTGGTGGTGGTGGTGGTGTTGCTGCTGCTGCTGCTGCTGCTTGGTGGTGGTGGTGGTGGTGGTGGTGGTGGTGTGAAAGTTCGACACCTCGTTCGAAGCCGTCCTTTCAGTCAAACACAGTTGTTCTCATGTTTCCATACACGCACAAATCAAGAAGAGTACTGCAGTATGCATGGAAGCCTTTTCGTAGAAGCTTGCAGTTGACATGAACTGTTTTTGAGCTTCGTTCAAATGCCTGTCGCGCCCAGAGCGACATCAACCCGGGTGGTGCGCTTACGCATTGTCCGGGTGCACTCGGGTGATGCGCTTACGCATTGTCCGGGTGCATTCGATGCATGTCGCGTCCAGAGCGACAAATCGAGAAGTGTACCTCTCGCCACTGACTGTGGCTCAAGGTGTGACGCAAAAGGTGCGTTGCACGCTGGGACGGGCGTGGGCGATTCGGCTGATCGCGGCCGAGGGATTCCGTTCCATCGAACACGTTCGAAAAGGTTTCAACTGTTTTTTTTGGGTTCTCACGAGTTTCCAACTTGAAGTTAACCTTCATATGGTAGCGGAGCTCCTGCGGGAGCTGTAGGTTCCAATTCACTTAGGATAGGTCACGACTTTTCATCCATAGAGTTTGAGCCATGGCCGATCGTGATGGAACTGCACCTCAAAGAGAACGATCCAGAGGAAGATCTGAAACTCGGAGCCGAAGGAGTCCGGAAGCGCAGGGGGTAGACACGTCAAGAATAGAGAGATTGGAAACACAAGTTGCGCGCCTTTCAGATTCGTTGATATCTCTTGGACCAGCTTTGCAACAGGTGGTTCGATTGAGCACAAACCCAAACTTTGTTGCGCAAAGTGTTGCTGCCCCGACTGTTCTTCCGGGTTCTCAGATGCCAATCCCACCATCACAGGTGCCACAAAATCCTGCACCTGGTTTAGCCCAGCCTGATCCGACAGCCCGACCATCCGATCTAGGTAATCCGACTGATGTCAATGCAGACCCACTGCAGACATCCGATCCTTGGCGTAACTATACTTCGCCATCTCGAGAGGCTGGCATTCCTGAACGACCATTCCCTACGAGCCTGCCAGCCTCACCGGATCGTCAATTCCCGCCGTTCGGAGCTTCTCAGTTGAACTCGAGTGGATTGATTCCCCCACCACCAGGGATGCCACCCCTGCAATGCACAGGAGGTCCACGATCCATTCCGATTGATACTCCTCCGGGATCAATGCATGAGAATGGAGGGAGATGAAAACCCCTTCAAGAGGAGCGAGCGGTGGATGCCAAACATGCCCACTCCAGCATACGATGAATGGAAATCACGTCCTCAAGAGATCACCAAGTTTTTGTCTTGGGTAACTGATCTAGCTAGTTGGACTGGATTAGGATCCAACGCCTACCCTGGAGAGATTATGGGTTGTATCAAAGAGACTGAGCCTTTAGGTTGGCATCGTTTGCAACCCAGCCAGATTACCAGGTCAGTCAGACTTCTGTCCATCTTGAAGACATGCTTCATGAACCATGCCCGAGCAAGCCTGGTTATTCGCAACTATGAGGAAGCTAAGGGATTTCATCGATGCTGTGGATTCGAGTGTCTTCGATTGATTGCAAGAGAGTTTTCAATGAAAACCCACACAGAATTGTTGTTTTCAGGAATCAACTTGCCAATTGCACCGTTACCGGTCAAACGATTCCGGAGATCGTTCGAAAGATTCAGTCCGAACTGTTTCAATTCGAAAGAGTGTCTCAATTGGTCGATCCCAGTGTCAACATCAAAGGTCTTGAATTTGCTGAAGCCGACAAGACTTTGATCCTTTTGAGAGCCCTGCCCCAACAATGTCGTCAGTGGATTGTCCTGAACAATGCCGATGAATCCTTTGTCTCATATGTTGAAAGTGCCCTCACATATGAAGCCCAGCAACGAATTTGGCTTGATCTCAATGGCAAACCCATTGCCAGCCTGGGAGGTTTCGATCCAAAAGGCAAAGGCAAGCAGTCCAAAGGTGGAATAGGTAAGAATGACAATCAGGACAAAGAGGGCAAGGGAAAACATTTGGGTAAAGGTAAAGGCGCTGGATCCGGGTCAGAGACCAGAAGCTGTTTTCAGTGTGGTGAGCGAGGTCATTTGTCCGCCAACTGTCCCAATCGTGACAAACGCCGCGGCAGTCCTGAGAAGCAGTCCAAAGGTGATAAGGGGAAAGGAGATGGAAAAGGAAAGAATAGAGGGAAAGGAAAGAAGGGTGAGAAAGGTGGAAAGGGTAAATGAAAGGAAAAAGGGCCACTGAGTTTTCGCAACCAGAGTCCGAAGCCGGGTCCGAGGTATGGTCTGAACCAGACTTCGAAGACGGTGGTCGTCTTTCCACCTGCATGGAGCCTTCTTTGCCCGTTGAACCCTTCTTCATGTGCCAGAATCTTGATGATCATGATCCCCACCTTTGGCTGGTCGATTCCGGAGCTTCTCGAACCGTCGTTTCTGCACAAGCCTTGAAAGTGTATCGAGTGTTGAGAGAACGGGACATGACCACACCCATCAACTTTCGAACAGCATCCGGAGAGCAAGTATCTATTGAAAGAGAATGTATGTTAGAAGTGTTCTTTCCCACCATGATTGAACATGAAGACGGTGAGAAAGTCGAGGTTGTTCGATATGAAATTCGTGCCGTCATCGGACCTGTAGAGCACAATTTGTTGAGTGTTCTTGGACTCACCCGTATGGGAGCAACGTTCACGTTCGGTCCAAACGGCTGCAGCATCCAAATTGCCGACATTCGCAGGATGTCATGCGAGATTTGGGCCAATGTACCTTGGGTCCGAGCTCATCGAAGGCGTGGAAAGGACCGCAAAGGGGATGTCGACATGGAAGAAGCCCAGATTTTTGAGGCTTGGTCCGATCAAAGTCCTTCAAGTCAAGGTGGTAAGAGTCCAAGTCAGAGCAGCATCTCCAGTCCTTCAAAAGACACGACGTATCGCACTTCGAGTTCGGCCATTTCCTTCTTTGGAACCACATCCAAATCAACACACACAGGTCATGCCAAAGTGTTGCAGTTCGATGATGAACCAGAAATCCTTGAATTTGAGCCCAATACGATGTCATCCAAGCCATCGAATTTGCATGAATCATGGCCTAATGCACTGATCTGCGCTGGTAGCACATCGGATGACCATCCGCTTCCAGCCTCAGGTGATGTTGATTAGCCTATGGATCCAGTTCCAAAAGAAGATCATGCACCAGATTCCGCCCAGATCCAGGCAGCCGAACCGGCAAGTTATCAGCAGCTGAGTCGTAAGATTGAAAAGGAGTCAGTTTTGCACCGCCGACGAGGTCACATTCCATTCGACAGCCGCTGTGACCATTTGTGTTCGAAGTAGATCTGTTGTTCGGCATTCACGATCCCATCCCGGCAGAAGTCCGATTGACCACAAGTTGTTGTTAGTTCAGGCCGACTTCATGTTTTTAGAGGGACGTCGATTCTTGGTCCTAGCTGATGCCGGAACTGGACTCGTTGGGGTTGCCGCTGTTGATGGTCACACCGACCGAACCCAATCTGACTGTCTTGCATTCTTCAAACAGCTAGCAGTGACTGAGGCTAGTCCTGTTGTTGTTGAAATGCTCACTGATAGTGATGCTATGTTGGGGAACCTATTGCGACGTCTTGGCCTCCCGCTTCAAGTCAAAACGGCAGGACCTCAAGCCCACGAAACTGTGGGACTCGCAGAGAGGAACGTGAGAAGGTTCAAGGAAATGGTGAGTTGTTTGAGGAGTGACCTTCGTGCACATCGGTTCGACTTGACGTGTTCGGGAGAGTGTCTTCGGTTCGCCCTCAACTATGTCGCCCAAACACATAACCACTTTGGGGTCGGTAGCGCGTCAGGACATTCAGAAGGACAGCTCTCGCAGGACACCCATCGAGTTGGTGCTTCAGAAAGAACGACCAAGTCCGACCTGCTCGATGTTCGCGAGCGTAGTGCACGCCAAAGTCCCCGAGTCGTTGGCTGCATCAGTACCAGAGGCAACTAGGTTTGTTCCAGCAGCATACCTCCATATACGACCAAACACGCTGGTTCACGTAGTGTCCTCGAAGATGGGTGATAGAGTCCACATCTTTCAGGCGGAGGTGAAACCCTTGAGTCAGATCGTATGGGACACCTCACTCGCACCTGATGTCATCAAGGTAGCTTCGGATGTGGATGCAGCAGCTCCACCTCATGAGCCTTCACGACCGTCACGACCTGCTCAACCACAGGATAGCGAGGTCGGGATTCGCGAGGGTCTTCCGTTGAACGGTCCACCAAGGGCCTGGGTTCGAGAGCACGGCCCAACTCCCGATTGTTCTGCCTGCAACTCCCAAAGTAGGCATGGGAGAAAACACATGCACCCTGCTGCCGCCGATATAGGGACTGGGTAGAGAATGAGAGAAAGAAATTGAGTGAACCAATTCATCAACCTGAAGTTCCAAAGCCGATTGAATCGTCAGATCCAAGTCAGTCCCCTGCTCAGCATCATCCGACAGCCCGTATTCGATATCATCAAAAGATGCCGCCGGCCATTCCAGGTGACAGTGCACCGCCGACTGAGTCTGAGAGACCTGAGCCAGAAGCTTCGAGGGATCATCCAGGCATTGGACCTATGGACATTGACCCTGAGTACGAACCATCAATTCCTGATGACGATATGCATGAAGAAAGTTCGCGCGTTGGTCCGCCTGATCCCATGAAGCTGCCGATGGATGTCTCGACATTCACATCTTGGCTGATGCCACCGCCTGAGGAGCTTGTCCATGATCATTCCGGTCGGGTCTCAGGGCAAGGAGTCTACTGTCCAATATTTGTTCCCCCAAAGAGTGCCGAGAAACTTCGATCAGAGCCATTCCATTTCTGCGGAGTAGATATTTTCCTCATCGAACCCGAACTTGGCATTTCAGAAGATCAGCAAATGACATTTAGTCCAGCCCTTGTGAAGACTGGCCGCATGACCGAACTGATCGCCATGGACAAACTCAAAGTGGGCACGCCACTCGTTGAGCATGCCGCAAAGACATTGTCCCACGAACTTGGAGTTCGAATCATCGGTTCACGATGGGTGCTCACGGCCAAGTTAGACGATTGATGGAAAGATCAATCAATGTCGCGCGCGATGTGTTGTCCAGGAGGTCGCATCCGGATCTCAGTCCGCGCGCAACCTAGGTATATCAAGTTCGACTCCAAGCATTGAGGCATTTAGGTCTTTCATTGCTGCGGTCCAATACTTTGACCTTTGGTTGACGAGCCTGGACATCTCGACAGCGTTTTTGCACAGCAATCTCCCGCGGGGAGTGAGAGCGAACATTCGATTGCCCGCTGACTTGTCGTTCGCTGAAGATTCATACCAGCCAGTGTTTCTGGACCTTACACGTGCAATGAATGGATTACGTGTTGCTTCAAAAGCTTGGCTAGGCACGTGTTCTCAGATCTTGAGGGACAATGCAGGACTTGTCACATGCCCCAGCGAACAAACGATCTTAGCAGGCATGTCGAAGCCATCGGAGTGTCCGACTGCAGTGCTTGTGTATGTTGATGACCTTCTGGTCGCTTCGCTGTCGCCAAAAGGCATTGAAGATGTCAAGGCATCGCTGCAAGAGTCTTTGAAAGTCAAGGTCACAGGTTCGATCACCAGTTCACGACATGAGGGTGGTTCGTTGATGTTTTTGGGGAGAGAGGTGATTCGTCCACAAAGATCCACATCACTGTATGTGAGGGTTCCCACCAAGTAATTGGAGGATTTGTTTGAGACGGAACCATTCTGTAGTGATCTGAAAGCCTCACCTGTTCCTCCAGATCTGTTGGCCATCCTTGAGAAGGGACACAAAGACCCAAGCAGCATCACGGTCCTTACGGACGAAGCAGCCTCGCGCTACCGGAAGCTGGTAGGCAGGCTGGCTTGGTGGGCACAGTCACGTCCTGACCATGCAAGATTCCTTTCACTCCTGTCAATAGGTCAAGCAACACCCACCAACATCCATGAGAACATGCTTCGCAAGTATTTGAGGTTTGTAAGATCAGTTGCTCATTTGTATCAAGAGTACCCAGCCAACAGCGCTTCCATTCCATTCTATGACGGCATCACTGGTGTTTCGGATGCGTCTTGGGGAAGTTCCGATGCAGAGCAACAGAGATCGATCAGCGGAGGTGTGATCTATTGGAAGGGGAGTGTAATCAAGGGATACAGCCGCGTGCAACATTGCATAACGCTTTCGTCGTGTGAATCCGAAGTGATTGCAGTATGTCAGATTTCCCAAGTGCATTGGACTGCGCCACCTCGTTGAGTTTTTGGAGAATTTTGCTGATCCAAGCGAGTTGGCACGATTCCATGAGAAAGACCTCCAGGCCATTGCATTTGATCAGATCGGCAGTAGTGGGAATCGAGAGACGTACCCAATCATTGTGTTTGCGGATTCCCAATCGCGTTTGGCAGCGCTTCAAAACCAAGGGCCAAGGGCTTTCTAGGAGAGTGAGACACATGTCATTGGCCACCTGTTTCATCCAGTCTCTTGTTGAGAGCGGCCACTTGGTTCTTCGATGGATTTCAGGAAAGCTTTGTGTTGCCGACCTGCTGACAAAGATTTTGAATCGTGAAGCCACAGAGTTTCATCGATGCCAGATTGGGATAACTGAACGAACAGCCCCCGAATCTTGGCAGTTCGAGTCAAAGAAGAAGTCTAAGGTACCACAACCGAGAGTTGATGTTGATGCCATCGCATCTAGCCCGGCTGACGTGCAGCCATCCCATGGATCCAGTCATGAAAAGATTGACGAACAATCTCACAAGGGAACGCCCAGCCTCAGTGTTTCTGTGAATGAGCCTGATAGTAAGGCCATCCATGATTTTCGCCAGAGCTTAGAGCACCTCAAGTCGCAAATCGGGAAGGGTCAGGTGTCACATGTCCTAGTTGACCTCTTCACAACCCGAGATGCCGGTTTTTCCCAACTTCGTGGTTTGCATGAGTTTCGGAAGCTAGGCATCATCCCTGTCACCAAGGAATGTAAGATTCAGGTCATCAAGAACATCCTGACTGATTGGTTGTGTTTGATTTTAGACGATGTTTTGGTTTTGTGTTGGAGCAGTCCACCATGTACAGGAGGAAGTCCAGTGCTTAACCTGATCACCCCGCCAAGACGATTTGAGCTGCAGGAGACTCATTTTCGCGAGTTTGCGCACCTGTTGAACGAGCGCAAAAGTGTCATGAGTGTCTGTCACCTGCGGTGCTTGGAGCTTTCGAGCCACTCGACGTACTGGAAATCCACCCTGGTTCAGACGGTCTGCCAGGATCTGGAGTTGAGATGGGTTGAGGCGTTTCCCAGGTGTATGTATCAGATTGAGCTCGAGGTGCCTGCAAGGCATATGTTCCGTGTTTGTTGCAACATCAAGATGTGTCAGCCCAAGGTTTGCGCATGTTCAAAGCACCAGTCTTTGAATGGTCAGCACCTGCACGATCTCGCTCGATATCCTCGAATGCTTGCCACCGAGTTCGCTTCTTGGTTCTTGAGCAAGACCCGTGCGTCAGTGGCTGCGAACTGACATGAATCACGTGATAGAGTTTTGAATTCAATCCAGTGTTCAAATAGATTATTTGAACTGTGATTGGAACACTTGAGATGAACATGTTTAAAACTGCGAATCAATTGACCCGACTTAGTTCTTGAATGGAGCACGCATGTTTGCTTTGCCACCCACCATGGTATGTTGCGCATTGAGTGCCAATAGATACCGGACTGAAATCTCCACGATGATGGACACAATTCGATAGGTATGCATAAGTATATATAGTTTTGATCACTTGATCATCTTGTCGAGCGGACATGGCGCCAAAGATTTTCGTGCATGTCGACAGCGACTCGCCTGTCGACGTCGAGATCAATGTGAGCAGAGCCTCAGGCGCTAAAGGTTCGGAGGACAAGGTGACCGAGAGAGAATTCAAAGGAGCCGAGAAGAAGGGATCTTCGAGCGTCAACCTGAAGGTTGAAGAGGGCAAGAAGAAGATTGAAGGGCATGCCATAGCTGCTGATGATGGAGAAAAGAGCTCATCCAATGGAGATTGGGACATGATCCCGACATCAAGTGCTTCTCCGCATCCACCGAGCTGTTCGCCTCCGAAGAGTTCATCACCACACCCTCCAAGCCATTCTCGCCAGGACGTGGCAAGGGGGCAAAAGAGATCCCATCGACCTCACCGGCGAATGAGACGAGCTCGATCTGAGCCGCCAATTTATGTGATCTGTATCCGAACTGGCGAGCGGATCCATGCTACCGCCTGCGGCATGGTGAGGAAGATGAAGGAGAAGGATGTGGTCAAGCGACCTTTGTGTCCGGACTGCCTCGCTGAAGGCCTCAGTAGCAATGAGCAGACCCTGTGCTTCAATTTTGAACGCCCGACTTATATCCACAAAGTCCAGCAGGACAATACATGTCCATGCCTGCAGGGTAATCCACTTGTGCAATACTGCACTAGGACAGTGAAGCCCTGCAAGCAGTGCCGCTGCCGCTGCCGCTGCTGGTGCTGGGCTGCTGGTGCTGGGCTGCTAGCTCTGTACCTTTCGTCCACCTCCATCGCCTCAGGCAAAGCGGACCTTACTTTCATAATACATGTCTACACCCACTTGATCCCACGTCATTGAAATCTTGTAAGTTGACGCAAGGATTGAGATTTGACCTCAACCGCAGGGCGGATAAAGGAACCGCCAGTGTGCTTCTGCTAGCTTTCGACCTCCTCCGCCTAGGGGCTACTTCGAGCACTTATATTTGTAGGACAACTTAGTGCGCTACATTCGTACAGGGAAATTGCGAGCTCTTCCTTGCGCAGCCTTGACAGTGCGTAGGATTCTTGGCGCTCTTGCAACCGTCCCACACAGGTCCCTCTCACTGCAACTTCTTCTAAGATTCTAATGTGCGAATGATCACGCGCGCGCGCTAGCTGTCTGTCTGTAACTGGGAAATTTGTCATCGAAAGTTGCCGTGGTTTGCCACTGTCAGCGTCAGTCTTTGTCAACGGTATAAGGATAGTATGTGTTTACACTACTGTAGCAGTACAGCACCGTAAGAGTCTTACAGTTCTTTGGCGTCTTCGGTTCAATCTGATCTTGGTTCAAGCCCGCAACTTCATGATGGACCAAGCAGGACGGTCGACGTGCTTGCCAAGTAACAATGCATTCGAGCTGCATAAAAATATTGCAGGTACCGACAGTCTTGGCTGCCATGTTGCAAGGATAGAAGTGGCTTGAGCACGGGATGACCGATGCCAGAGGGCACACATCTCAGTTGGTTTGAATGTATCACGGTGACAATCCTTGGTTACCAGAAGTAGGCTGTCAGATTGTGTTTATGGATGTTGATGTGTGAGGGTGTCCATTAGTATCATCATGAAGTATAATGAAATACAACTCAAAACAACATTTTGGAAAGAATTATGCACGAGAACACCCCATTGACTCATTTCCCGTTTTAGTTGCTGGACATTGTTCATTGTACTCAGTAGTGCCCAAACAAGGGGGTTTTACTAGCAAGACCGTTTCCAGCTGCTGGAACCCTGATTATTGATGACGCCCTGAGTCTTTAGGTGAAAACTCGTTATATATATATATATTATTTAACCAATACGAACAGTTGACACGTGCAAAACTAGGAGCAGGATTGATTTGGTCTTGAAAGTGATGATCCTTCAAACATATGCAGGTTTGAGAACGATTCTTTTGATCTGGTTTGCTCGTGTTGTACATACATAATTACACCGGCGTAGACCCAGATAGCTAAGCAGAATCCCACGACCTGTTGACATGCGACTGGCTGGAACAAGAATGTACGCAGCCTGCGCAGCCAGAATACGGTGCCTCCACAGCGCGCGCAATCAGCTGACACCAGCACCAGCACCGACGCCCTTTCGAAAGCGCGCGCAGCCAGCTCATTCTTATTTGCAGCAAGAGCCCCATAGCTAGCCCTATTTGGGGAATAACAACATATGGCCCAAGGCCAAGCAGTATCCAGCGCCACTATGTAGCATGTTTGAAGCAACGATATGCAGAACGATGAGGCCGTATGATCTTGCGCGTATAAGTTTATGCGAACAAAAGTACGCGCGCAAACGGCAAAGCCCGTAGGCTTCACTCGCCCAAGGCCAAGCAGTATCCAGCACGACTTTTGTGTGTGTAGCATGCTGAAACACGCTGAAACCATGGTCGGTTGAGAGCTTGACGTTGCGCATACAACATTATACGTGCAAAAGTATGCGCGCAAATTCTATATCCTTGACGTGTAAATACCCCACAGCGCTAATAGACAAAGAACGCTCAAGCGACAACACCGCATGATGTTGCGTGCATAAGTTCATGCGGCCCATGACTGCTGGCACTTCATTGTCAGAAGCCGTGCTTGGTCGCCCTTCACTGCTGCAAGCGGCCTTCACTGTCAGAATTGGCGGTTGTTATCACTTCACTGTCAGAAGCGGGCACCAGCACCAAGCACCGGCACCACCACCCAGCCCAGCACCCAGCGCCCGGGACCCTGTCTCCACCACGCGGCGCACAGCCAGGACGCAGCACTGGCACCCAGTCTCCACCACACGCACTGCCAGCTCACAGGACCGGCACCGGCGCCCGCTGTCTCTACCACGCGCACTGCCAGCGCCCAGCACCGGCGCCGTGTCTCCACCACGCGCCCACAGCCCGCACCAGCACCCGGCACCGGCACCCAGGACCGGCACCCTGTTTCCACCACGCGCACAGCCAGCTCAAAGCACCCAGCACCAGCAACACAGCCAGCACCAGCACCCGGCACCGGCACCCAGCACCGGCACCCTGCGCGCAGCCAGCTCATTTTCGTTTGAAAAAATAAGAAACACCAGGCGAACAGCCAGCACCCAGCACCGGCGCCCGGCACCGGCACCCGGCACCCTGTCTCCACCACGCGTGGACCAGCGCCAGCAACCTGTCTCGAAAGCGCGCACGGGCAACACATTGTTATTTGAAGTAAGAACCCCATAGCTTCGCTATCTGGGGAAATAAAAAGATAGTCCTTCATGCAATGTTTGTTTCCTCGTATTTTGGTCTTTTGGATCCATGCATCCTTCGCCATCCTTTCCACTGGAGGGCATTGCGCAAAACTGGTTTCCAAGAGCAGGCGGTGCAGGGCAGTCCACACTTTTCTCCACGCTTATAAGCAAGCGGCGCTTTCGGTGCTCGTTCCAAGCTCCAAACGACTTCAATGTTGTATTATGATGCTGCGCTTGTGCATCACTCTCTTGCTAACTTCCTTTGCCAATGCAGTTGGACTCCTTTACCCACTCCAATTATGTATCACTTAGGGTTCAGAGCCGATAGGATCAACGTCTTGATTTTGTCTGGCCAGTCCCTCGCTTTGTTATGGTGATTGGGAGAGTCTGTGAAGAATTGAGATGTTCTGTGCATCCATGTGTGAGGGAACATGTCGAAGAATAGAACCCATTTCAGAGTGTTCATGCGACAGCAGGGGAAGCTGCCTGGAACAAACCGCGCCCTGCTGCCAGCCATGAAGAAAAGCGGAAAGGCTGGGTGACAAGCTTGAAAACATTCTAGGGGCTAGAAGCTACTAGGGGCTCCTGGCATCGCTACTAGGAGCAAAGACGCTACTAGGGGCTCCTGGCCTTACTACTAGGAGCAATGTTCGCTCCCCATCCTTGAAGAAGCCTAAGTTCTTTTGCCTGTCTAGTAGCTTCCGATCGCTCCTACTAGCTACTTAACCTGTTTTCTCCTTGCGACTTAACCTTAGGTCTCCTTTAATCTTACCGAAGAAAAGGTTACAATTACAATACACAGAATTCTTAGCAAGGCGCACTTTGAGGAGCATGGGTGCCCAGACACGCGTACCTCGGCGGCAGCATAGTCTTGGGCACCAGCACATGCTCTGCACGCTCTGCAATTCAGAGGGACTCAAACGGAGTGACGCACAGTGAAACTCATCAGGTGCGTTTGCAGCACTGCTCCTCAAACGGTTTGAGACCTTGGAAGAGGTCAGTTGCGAGAAATGACGAGGGATTCCATGAGAATTCAGACATACGGCGACATATGACATATGGCATACGACTCTCTTGTTGGACCAAGCGGAGGCTTACAGGCACTTCGATGGCAATAAGAACTACCAGCTGGGGATGACGGAGTTTGTTTCTGGAGTTCCGGCCATAGTTACAGCAGAACTTTGTCCTTGCCTCCGCTTTTGTGAGAGAAGTGCATTGCCAACAGGGCTGCCTTATTGAAACGGATCCTGCCACAGTCAGAAATGTAGTGAAGCTTTGTTGAGATTGTGTACAGGCAAGAGCTTTGCATTTCACAGGCAACGCCAGGGCAGTGTTTAAGGAGACCATTTTGTATGTGTCATTTCGAGTTGTTATTTCAATTGTAGAGCTTCTTGAAGGGCTGTGTTGCTGCCGTGAGAATGCCTGTGATTGCTTGTTGAACTTGCAGGAATTGGACAAAAATAACAACGGAAACATCTCCATAGAGGAGTTCAAGGCTTTTCGCCTGCTAAAAGCCTCAGAGGATGGATGGGATGCCTTTTAAATTTGCACCCACATGCACACACACACACACACGGAGATGTCGCGAAAATGTGAGGAAGAAGCCGTGACATCCAAGACGCGCCGTGACGAGGCCAGGGTTGCTTTGTTCCTGATTTCTTTGATGAAGCAACCACGCTAGCAAAGAGACTTCAATTTTGCCTGACGTTCCGGGAGGCCTCCATGAGAGGCATTTTGTTTTTAATCACAAGATGGTTCGCCACTTGCGCATGCCCATGACCAATTCTAGCTTGGAACGACGGATGCAATAATGACCCTGCACTGCAGGTATGACTCTATGACTGAGGATCTTGTAGATAGAAGGCTGTGGTCGGTGGTTGACATGCATCCCTGCAATCAATGGCCATGCCTCCTAGACCTTCGAAATGTGTTCGGGGAGGGCTAGAGGAAAACGCACAAATGGGTGGGTGAATTCAGAATTTTAAGCATTTTTTGTATCACCAGAACCAGGAGAGTAGGCACAACCAGGCAACACAATGCGAAATGCATGGAGTCTACAGCTGCATGCAGGAAAGACAGCTGGAAGATTGAGGCTTTTTGACATTTTCTTTCTTCATCCTCCTACATGTCCACATCATTTCCTGTCCTCTTTGGATCTAATGCAGTCTCCGAGGCAGGACCCTCGGTTTGAACAATTGTCCTGGACAACGGTTCCGGCTGCGGCTGTTCAATGCGTCTCGTCACAGCAGCAACAGATGATACAAAGTATATATCTCAATTATTCTTGCATGTCATGTGCTTTCACCTTCCACAGTAGTTTGTGAGGCTCCCTTTTTTTTAACCTTGAGACAACTTTTTCTATGCAATCAGTTTTTCCACCCTCAAAACCCATTTTTTCCACACCCAAGAACCCTTTCATTTGCACCCTTTGGAACTTTTTTTGTGCCCTTGGAACACATGTCTTTTTCACCTCACCCTTTCTTTTTGACTCTTGAACATGTTTTTTCACCCTTTGCACTGCTTTTTTGATATGGGAGCCTTCTGGAAACTGATGGGCTTTTTCACAATCCTGTTTTGCTCCACCTTCGAAGACTTTCAGCCTCCACTTTCTATTGCACCCACAACAACGGGGGTGGAGAGCCAAAGGGAGGCAGGGTGGGGGCAAGGCGCTGCATCCCCCACCCCAGCTTTAATTATGCGCAAGCTCCAGCAGTTGTTGGCACTCCGTAATTCCTGCGAATCAGGCCGTTTCGGTGCAAGGGTGAAGAGCAGAAGGGGTTAAAGTTAAAGCTTTCTACGCGCAAGCTGCAGTTGCGGCGCACCTAAAGCCCTTGCGAGTCCATGTGAAAAGAGAAGAAAAGGCAAACCATCGCTCGTGTAAGACAAAGGATGGACAGCCATCCACACATGCAGGTGTATCATTCCGAATCACGCTAAAGAAAGAGTGCTCATGCGTGTATGGACGCGAAGGCAAGGCCACAGCATCTAGTAACTTACCCTTGTAGCTGGCCTTAGCTTTACTCTGGACCACAACTCGGACTGCAAAAGGCATCTCTTCACACTGTTGCAGTGCGTGTGAAGGTGCATTCCAAATCGGAGGAAATCGATGTGCATTTAACTGGCTTTATATTTTTCAAATATTGGATACTGACAAATGCAGTGGAACAAGATTGCGTGGCAGGATGTGGCCAAGATACAGAACGAAAGAACGCCCACACTTGCTTAAAACGCAGCATATTGAGCTACCAAATGCAGATCTCTGCCACTGTGATAGACATTGTTTGTTGTGGGCATGGTAGCTGGTTCGGCATTTGCGGAGTCTTCTCCAGAGAGTTTTTCAAGTATTTCCTTGGAATCAAGAGTCTTAAGAGCATTCAAACAGGCAAGTTATACCGTACCTACATGAACAAATTCCGACTCAAACGCCGCGATCGGAAAGCTGCGACACAGAAACCAAAAGAAGGTGGGTGGGTGGGGGTTGGGGGAGGGGACCAATGAGGTTCCTAGGTACTAGTGTAGCTTCATTGCTTAAAAGTCCCAAAAAATCTAGGAACTAAATCATTAGCGCTAGCTATCCTGCGTCCTAAGTAGTAGCTTCCTAGGTCGTAGCTACCTAAGCTACTAGTAACTACCTCTAGCTACTACCTACCTAGCTACTAGCGGCCTACCCCCTAACAAAAAGTAACATTTGGAATTTGTCTCAAACAACAATCCCTATGTGATCCTTTAATACAGTTTTCGAGTCATAGTTTCTGACTCATTGTTTCCGAACCAGGCAGCATTGTCCGAATCATATTGTCCAATTATGGTTTCCAATCCAGTCTTTGATTTTTATGCACAGACATGAGCGCTTGGATTTGTTTAGTGGAAAAGAACATCATTTAGGATTCTTTTTCAGCACTGTTTTTTGGCAAGCGTATTGCCAAGAGTATATATATATACACTGTCAGAATACCCTGTGGACGATGCTCAGCAAAAAACGAGTTACACACTAGACTTTCACAAGATGAACACATACGCACTTTCCCGGCCCAAATCAGTGTCACCTTCAAGAATGATAGACATGTTGAAAGGCTTGAATGAACGAAAAGTGCTGAAGCAAATCTGCAAAAAACATGTCAAGCCAAGCTGAGCTACGACCCCCCCAGGTGCTGGAGCGAAAGCAGCGCTCACCCATTCAGCCTCCGAGCAGACACATGCAGTGCTCCCAACGCCTGTGGATTACGTCGATGTTGTGAATATTGTTTGTTATTTTGAGACCTTACAAGGTGGGGTTTGTCCTCGTATTGCGTGCTACGGGGCTTATCACAGCCAGTTCAGTTGGTTGCTAAGGCGGAGTACATGTTTGGCTTCTAGCCACATACAGTTTCCTGAGGCGATTGGACTCACGGGGGACTCATGGTGTGCGAGTGACGCTGGTGCTTGTGAGGCTGAACACATCTCGTCCTCTGCCGGCTTCTTCTCTTTCAAACGTGAAGGTACTGGCCGTTCAGACTTATTGCAGGAGGCTTAGGCCCGAAGGCTGAAAATGGCTGAGCTTGGAAGTCTTGGACCCTTTTTGGATTCGATACCTTTACTCAACTTTTCTCACTTACTACTCCTGCCACAGTACTTGTCGGTAAACCTTCAAAAGGCTTCACCCTGATCAGCTTCCAGGCTGCGTCTTTGCCTCAGAGCCGGAGCGGTGTAGCGAAGCATTTTAAATGACGACCACTTTGTTGAGAGCTTTTTGAAAGTGCTGGTGTCTACTACAGTAGCTGAGCACTCTGACTGACTAGTGCCAGGATGGTGAGAACTTTTCGAAAGAGCACGGGTGGGACCCCAAGTGGCAAGCAAGTTAATGAAAATCGCTGATTGGATGTAGAGATCTAGAGCCAGGCCTGGCTACTGCCAGAAAGGTCCAGAGCACTTTGCAGAGGCAGGTGCTGCATGAATTTTGCGCTGAAGAGAATCTGCTTCTTGCTTCTACTTGCTAATGCTTTGGGACATTCTAAAAGGTCCTTTCCGGAAATGACGTCTTGCAGGTAATGACAGATATGCATCCTCTTCGTGGCAACAAATTCAAGGCAACCCACCCACCATACCCAGTTACTGGAATCCTGCCAACACTAAAGAGTGAGCTGAACTGCTCATAAAAGAAGCAATTATTGAGAGCCATGGCTTGCAGATTGGGAGCATGGTGACTCGGACGGAACGCTTCGGACCTGCTATCCCTTCGGTGGAAGGCAAGAAGGCTTGGCTCAGAAAATATGCTTGTGCTTGACCCAGCTTGGCCAGTCCAGAGTAGATTGAAGTCCAGGACCTCGACCACAGCGCATCCAACTTCGCGACCTACAAGGGTCGAAGATTCTGTCGCAGAAGCACGAAAGCACAGGGTTCTGTTGATTGTCAACCCTTTATCTCCCTTTCTTCGTGCCGTTGTTCCAGCTTCATATTCCAACAGGCTGTCAACAGGAAGCAAGATAGGTTCCGGTCATTCTGATCTCCAGAGCGGTGCTAATCCATCTCTCCCCCTTCTCTCTCTCTCTCTTTCTTTGCAACCACCATAACCGCATTTGCTTGCCCAACTCCATCTGGCTGCTCTTTCCTGCTCTCCATCATCGCGTCGAGGAGTGCTCCTGGCCACAGCAGGATTGAAGCAACATAACATACCTAGATGACCTAGAGGTGCTACTCTGATCTAATGCAGCGTAAGTTGCAAAAGTTGGAGGTGGGAAGGCATGATCGAATGACTGTGATCATCCTTGCGACTCAGATGGATACTTAGTACATGCTTGACCTTGAAGGGCATCAAGAGGTGATTTGGGACGCATCCTTGATTCTTGTTTCTTAGTGAACCCTCTTTGCATCCGGTCCTGTTTGTGTTGTGAAAAACATTGTGTTGTGTTGTGCATGAGAGTGCACCAGTGACGCGCAACACGCCATGGTTTACACGTCAGCTCACTGTAAATCACCAAGCAAGGGTCATGACAACAGATAAGCAAAAGGCTGGCAGAGTATCGAAACCGCAACCGGAGAGTCCGGCCTCCAGCTTTGCAACAGATTGGTGGCTAGAACTAGCGACTATGATTCTTTTTGCCTCGAGTTGCCCTTTGTTTGCTTGAAGTCTTGTCGGTGACGCTGTTTAGCCCCTAAGTCTAGCCGCTCATTAGCCGCTCTTGAATTGACAGAGGTGAGTGAGAGAGAGGCGATTTGATTCTACCTACTTTTGGTTCTTGATGCCCATTTTGGACTTGCACTGCGAGGTCAGATGCCTCAAACGAACTGGCGCACGGACGGCACTGGAGCGTGGACGTCTCAGTTTAAGTGTGGCAGCGGCCTTTACTGCGACATTTTCTACCGCCTGCATCTGCACATTTTACAGGAGAGTGTTTTGGTCGGAAGTAGAGAGGACTTCAATGTAGACAAAAAGCATGTTCAATAGGCAAGTCTCTGACGCTTGGACACAGAATGACATCAGAAACGTGGCATTCTGGAAGCAGCTAGCGGCAGCTAGTGCTACTGCAGGAACTGTAGTGTTTTGCAGCAGATCATTTCCTGTGAGTGGGTGCATGGTTGACTGTTGGCAACTTCAATGGGGTTTGGCTGTGGGTGGTGTCCGCCGTGGCACTGTGACTGTGGTTATGAGGCATGAGTTGTTTGAAGGTTTGTCACAAGCTGCCCTTTCCCAGAATGAAGCATTCTTTCATGTGAGACTGACGTGAACAATCCCCAAACCAGCCAACAATACCCACACTCAACATGTCGCCAGCTGAATACTCTCATACATGTCAATTTCAGCCCAACACATGGCAATCTCAACATTTACACGGCACATCATTGAACTAACTAGCTTGAACACTAGCACCTCAATGCATGGTTAGTTCCCGTTTTTCGAGCGGTGACTCGGCTAGTTCACGCATGGCTTGTTAAGCGTATTCAATTCAGCAAGCTAGTTGCGACAGAGCCACTCGAACGCTTAGCCCAACTCATACTTGCTGCTTAGCTAGCTCAAAGAGCTAGCTCAAACTCACCACAATTTGGCCACCCAACCGCTAGGTCCAAGCAAGTCACCACTCAGTGAAACAGGCTCATTGTCATACTTCATAGCGTTTCTGATGGGTTTGCTCCTGTCCCGCGCAGACAAAACAGGAGCTTCATCAACAAATCCTTTTTGGGCGGCTGTTCCTTCCGGACATCACTCTTGGCATGGGCGGTAAAGACCCAGGATCTCCGCTGTAGCTGGATAACCTGAGCTTCACTGGTTTGACTCTTGATGACCACCAATTACTGTAAAGGACGCGGCTGGCTTTCGTCCAGCATTTCTTTTTGTGAGCCTACTTACGTATCCCAGTGTACAGCGACCGGGTCGAAGTCGTTAGGCAAGGCGGCAAGGTGGGTATGGCAGCGAACCCTGATGCACTCCAAGATAGAGCCTATGGAATCTATTGTCCATTGAGAAAGGCTCTTGTCGGAAAGTGCTGAGCCTGTTGCTGGGCCTGGTGGCCCAGGTGGCCCGGGTGGCCTGGGTGGGTGTGTTTATACTTTCAGACTTTCGGGTCCTGGGCACATTGCTGGGCACATGATGTCCCAGTTGTTGCATTTTCTTAGAGCCCGCCCTTACTCAATTAAGTAGGTGCCTACTTAATTGTGTAAGGGAGTAAGCTCCTAGCAACTGGACGCAGGATAGCTCACGCTTCCTTGAAGAAGCGCTCACACTAATCATTTTTTGGTTCCTAGATTTTTAGGGAAACTTAAAGGTTGTTTGATTGTGCACGGCTCTGGGTTACTGATGGGCCGTAACAATTGCATGTCAGATGGCCGCGTGCTTCCTTTTGGATTCTTACTCATCCTGCTTGTTCTAGCCTGAAGCTGCCGCAGATTTACAGAAATGGTTGGCAGGTGCTCTGCTTAAAGTCCCCACCCACTCTCCAAGTGCAAGGTGGTGTGTGCATGCGTGGGTCTGTAATTGGTTGGAGCAGGGCAGCACATGCTTGTGCAGCTTACCCTGACCGACAAAAGGCGGAGCGCGCATTTGGTTTGGTGGGGAATGCTAGAACTTGTAATGGGGTAGGGTGTTGGGCAAACCCATGCAGCGCTTCCAACAGGAATGTGCAGTTGGATGTTCAGTGGCGAGGCTGATAAAGTTTGTTAGAGCGCTGCTTCTGCTGTTTTTGGCTTGGGTTTCGCCAGGCTTCGTTCCAGAGTCCAGACTGCCCTAAGCGTCTCACAAACCAAGCTTTGACACACACACACACACACACACTTAGATAAAGGCTCGCAAGAGCAGTATCAGTTATGCTCTCCCTGTGATGCTAGCACTTTACGTTACTGAGAGCTAGACCTTGACTTGCAAAACGGAAGGGTGGAGGAGTCCGCAAGAACAGTATTGTTTAACATGGGTGAGACGGAGGAAACTCATTAGCGCTTTAAGGATGGTTCAAAACAAATGTGCAGGTACGTCGGAGTGATCAGTTCCGATATCCTCCCAGCTCATGAGTAGCTTCGCCTGCTAGTGTGCAAACACGTTCCTTTGGAACAGGTGTTGACACACACACACAAAAAGCCGGAACGGCGCACTCTCTTTTTCCGCGGGAAGGGGAAGGGGGGAAATAAGGTGTGGGAGTGCGTTGACTAAACGGGCCTGGATGTCAACCTAACAAGCCTGAAAGAAAGAACAAGACAAACGAAGAAGGCAAGGAAAGAAAAGAAAGGTGCAAGGGGGTGCCGGGGGGGGGGTTTGTCAGCTCAGGCCCGAAGGCATCGGACAAAATGCCGATATCGGCGCACTCTTGACTAAAAGGCCTGGTTACACCTAAAAAATAGCCTTTAGCAAGAAAGAAGACCTAGAAAACGAAGAGCAACAGCAGGAGAAAAAGAACCAAACTAAACGGTGAATACTTGGCTGAACCTATAAATACTTAGCAGCAAGGAATACTTAGCAGCAAAGCCTACACCCTATGAATACCTAGCTGCATGGTATGTCATTTTTTGGAAATTGTTTCAGTGAGCCCTGCGGCATATGATCAGCAATCTCCAGCAGAACACTAGAGCCGACGAAGTCCACGAGCAGGCCGAGGAATCAGTGGAGGTTCACCCGTAAGGGTATGTGCATATGCTTCGCCCCTCGCTCGGGATCACACCGCAGCCCACAGTGGGACTCTGTGGCGAGACACACTTAGATAAAGGCTCGCAAGAGCAGTATCAGTTATGATCTCCCTGATGCTCGCACTTTACGTTACTGAGAGCTAGGCCTTGACTTGCAAAACGGAAGGGTGGAGGAGTCCGCAAGGACAGTATTGTTTAACATGGGTGAGACGGAGGAAATTCATTAGCGCTTTAAGGATGTTTAAAAAATGTGCAAGTACGTCGGAGTGATCAATTCCGATATCCTCCCAGCTCATGAGCCGCGTCCTTGGCAGTAGACTCATGAGTGGGCTACTGCCCCCTGCTAGTGTGCAAACACGTTCCTTTGGAACAGGTGTTGACACACACACACACTTTGCAGATTTGTGTGGAACTGCGTCATCGGTTTCCAGATGCCAACGTTTGGTTTTTGCATGTTTGGTCCGTCCTGGCCCTACAGTATCTCTTTGAAGGGTCTGCAATGGTGAAAACGCAGTCCTCAACACTTATAGAAACAATTGTCTATAACATTCTAGCGGCCTTCAGCACTTGCTGCTTGGGTGTGGATGCGTTTCACTTGCCGATGGCCGTATTGTAGCCTTCTCTGGTAGCATGATTTACAATAAATTTACGTGCCATCTGGGCGTCCATAGACGGTGTCGCGGAGGACCCCCCCGCTTTTGATTCGAAGGTTTTTTAACTCAGCTTGATGAGAGTGACTACAGGCAAGTGCTTTTGTCCAAAAGGGCACGAATGTGCCTTACAACTGGTGCTGTTCTAAGTGCAGTAGTGCCAGCAGTGTTTTTTGAAGACAATGGCACGAGTGTGCATAGTCACTCGTCCAAAGGTTTTACAGACAGCTTCAGCGTTGGCCTGGTCAAGCAACATCCTCAATAAACCAGTGTGGTGTTCTTTCTGGCACACGCTTCCTAGACGCTTTCATCCTCATCTCCTAGGCCAGTGCCATTCGGTCCATGGGGTGAGTCCAGAATGACCTTGAGACTCTCGAGACTAAAATCCCAGAGTGAGTGCTGCTCTTAGTTTTCGATGCCAAACCACTTCATGGATGTTGGGTTTGACATGCTTTAGCATGTGAGTGACAAAACAAAGAATGATAAGTGATAAGGGCCCCTTCAATAGATTCAATAGGATCCCTTTACAAGAGCCTTATTCAAGGAGTCTTTACCATCTGTCGGGCATTTCGCAGACTCGAGGACCTCCTTGAAGTACAAGGACAAACGAGACTAATTCGTGGAAGCTGGATTGCAATGCTAAGATTGCAGATCATTGCACTATGAACACAGATACATGATACATTGGTTAAACCTGTGGTGCACTGTTTGAGATGTGTTGAATAATTAAAGTCTTCAATTGCTTCTCAGCTTTGGTAGTATGTCCCATTCGACCCAAAGGGCGAGTGGGTTCTGAACAAGGTGTCAAGAAAAGAGTTTTGCACCCATTCAAGCATGTGACTTGATGCGCCAAACATCACGAACTATCCTCTGGATCTTGCAAAGCGCTTGGATCAGAGCTGACATTTGCATTTGCACAGAGCCCTTTGTAACAGGTTAAGCTAGCATTGACCAGTGTCCTCCAGGTTTGTGCGACAGATTATATACGTTGAGCATATAGGAAGACGGAGCGAAACTGACACAGCATTGGCAACACCATACCTATAGCCTATGCCTACAATGTCTATGGCAGAGAAGGAAACATCACATTAGCCAGCGGTTCGACATCTTGATGGGGCTGGGAATTGTACAATGCCACGACAGAAGCAAATAGTTGCCAGAATAGGCTTGTATTTTGACAACACATTACAGTGAGAGGAAGCAAGCTTTTTCTGTTTATTCAAGAAAAGGAGCGAAGGCCAGCGTCAAAAACCAGTTATAGAGGGATAACACCAAAGACCTTTGTCGATTCGATAACAAACCATGCTATCCACCTCCACCGATCCCTTCGATGTCGTCACAGCCTTGACGCAACTGAAGACTTGGGAGACTTGGGAGACCTGCTCATGATTGCTGTAGTTAGGGGGTTTTGGGGGCATTAGATAACTTTAAACATATCATGGTTACCTTAGCAGAAGACCTTCCAGCCAAGGCCCGGGATGAGGTGGAGGCTGCCATTCGGAAGGCCAAATTTGTTTCAACTCCACCTCCTTGTGCTTTTCCTTCTAGCTTGGATAGCTTGGTTTGTGAGGCGCGAAGCATGCACAAAGAGTTTTTGACTTGGAAGCGTTGAATCTTTATGAAGCTTAAAGCCTGGTTTGGCTTAGGTGGCAACGATTGCTGCAAGCAGAAAATACAGCGGAGAGTCGCAAGTTTCAGGCCTCCAACTCCGTACAGAAGGTCTTGGGATGCGATCGGACGTTCGCAAGTATCGATCGATGGGAGTTTGGGTAGGGTCAATCTTACATATTCTGATATGTTTGGTGCGAATTAGGGCCAGATTTGTAAGGACCTGCAAAAGGAGCTTGCAGCGGAGCTGTCCCAGCTGTCTCTTGACCTTGCAGAGGCTGACCTGGTTGCTTGTGGTTTGAACAATGTCTGACGATGTATGCCACAAGGTGGACGCAAGCATCAAGGCGTTGAAGAGCGGAGCAGTTCGCTTCTCATTATGACTTCTTTGGAAGTCAGTTCCCGTGTGAGGCAGTTGAAGACAACAGAGACCGCTTTCACCTAAGCGATGCTCAGCTGACAGCTCGCAAGGATTTGCAAAGAAGCTTTGATTCGACATGACAGCATAAGACAATGCAAGAAAAGAGTTTCAAGACTGACCCATCGTGCTTGGGGAGAAACGCCGGCAAATAAATTTCGATACACTGCACCTAGTTTCCGCTGAGCACGCCATGCAAAGCTTCTGTGAAATTTGAGGGCACACCACACTGACCATATCGACTTAATTTTATCCAGAGGTGGAAGCATTAGGAAGGAAAGCAAAGTGTGGCTGACCGGGTTTCCAAGACCGGGTTTCAAAGACCCAGAAAGAATGAGCATATGGCATAGGACATACATGGTAAACCAGGAAACCAGGAACCAATGAGAGATGCTCTATCTCGTTGGCCAAGCCGCGTGAGGGACATTGACATCGACCATGTAAGTGCAGATAGAATGGACACCTCAGGCTTTTGTTAGTTTTGCATGTTTGAACAGGGAATAAATAAGTTACTGCCGTGCTCCATGCTCATGCTTACTTTTGGATTTCAGTGCCACAGTCAGTCATGTCCAAGAAACACCCGCGCCATATTTTCTGCCTTCCAGGAGTTTCTGGCAGTCAGTGCTCGACTTACTTGATGAGAGCTCCTTGCTTTGGGTTCTCCCACTTGCAGTGCCAGGTGGTTAAGCAATTTCACACACTTTGCATTGAAGGGAAGGTGTTCATAAACCTCACTGTTTACCATGTGTATGTAGACACATGATGTATGCTGCCGCTAAACATTGTGCATTACTCCCATAACTTTATACTTTTGTGCTTGAGTGGAAGAGGTAGCCCTACTACCGTAGATCTACTGTAGTGACGCAACGATACACAATGCACACACAGGTTCATCGTCGTTTCTCATTGTACAAGCTCCATCCCTGCTTCATTGTTGCCCGTGTTCCGCAAAGGCCGATCATGATAGGACTTGTGGATTGTTGGGAACCAATGGAACCAAGGCCAAGCGGCACACCGGGAGATCCATGTGAGTTTGTCGAGTCCGGCAGCGAAAAACAAGATCGATGAGGCGAGCTTGGAAGATCAATGTCCGTCAGTGATGGACTTTACGCATTTGAGCGGTTAAGCTTGGAAGATCAATAGTCATGGTCCATTGATGCTCGTTTGAAGTTGGTCTTCAATGCTTGCAGTTTCTTTCGTTTATATAATCAAGGGTTTTCTTTGTGTTTTTTGATGGCTATTTATATTGTTGTGCTTTGTCTATTAGCAGAATGCATGCAATCGACCAATTTCGTTGTTGCCCCCAAGAATGCTTGTCAAGCAAACACTGACCAGGACCAAAAACAAATGCTTCTAAAGCGTCAGAAGCAAGCTGAGGAGACCCAACAAAGGCCTACAGTGGTACTTTCATAGAACCTTTCAAAGGCTTTTCCTTTTGCAAGTAGCGTGTATCTCAAGCTGCCAAAATCACGCTACCACTGGCAAGGCAATTGGCTCAAGAAAGCAAAGCCTTCTTGGAGGAGCAGAGGTTGTTGCAGAAGCAACTCATTGCTCAGCAAGAGGACGGCCAGACTTCCCTTGAAAAGGGATTGAAGCATGACATGTGGCCTTTTTGGCAGGATGAGCTTCAGATTCTGGAGCAAGGAGCGCAAAGACTCGGCCAGGCAGAGCCTACACTCAATCATAACATAACCGCATTGTTCATATTGTTCACATTGCCTTCTGTTTGTGAGACAGGTGGCGCACACCATCAATGGGGAGCTCGAAAGCCTGACGCTCGTGTTTCACTGCAGTTCAAAGAGTGCCTAGATTCGAGTCCACGGAGGTCAACAAAAGTTACTTGAGGAGCTTTGGACTTGGCTTTCTACATACTGGAGTTTAGAGTTTCGAACCAAAAGCTGAGGCTGAACCAGGACATTGAGAAAGAGGCAGCTCACCAATAAGACTTGCCAGACTGACTTCATTTTTTCGTAGGTATGAAGTATGAAGTGCCTGAAACGCATGCCTTGTCAGATGGAGCGAATGGATGTCGTGACGAAGGGTATGGGCACGCTGCTGAAGACAAGCAATAAGAGCAGCCTGCATGTCATTGTCGACAGCAGCTTGAGTGGGAGTTAATCTAGGCTACAGCAGTTGAGGGGCAAGCCTTGCATGACAATCGCTCAAGTCGGACAGCCAAAAGCACTATGCGCCAGGGCGCAAATCTACTCTGTGGGTGGTGCGATTGTACTTTTTGTTATCCTGGTTGCTTGGCATTGCAATGAGGTTCTTCACAGAGATACAATCATACCCAGATACCAATGCTCTAGATACTGCAGAATTATCAATTCAAACAACTTTCGCCGTATACCATTCAAGGTCTTCTTGATCCTGAACACTTGAGAGTGTGCAGCTTTGCTGTTCAAATTCTGTGACCTAAAGAGTTGAAACGCTTGCGGAAAAGAACCATGCAAGCTTGATGAATGAAGCTTTTATGCAGAAGAAAGTGCTGCTGTTCCGTTTGTCGCTGACTGTTTTGGAGACCCAAAGCAATATGCTTTGGGTGGCCAGATGAGCTGCTGCGGTTCACGGCGGAGCAGACTACCAAGCGAGTACTCTAGTACTCATGTCACACAATGCTGAAGAGAGTGAGAGGCATGTCATAGGAAATTAAGATGGTTTCTTCGGTCATGTCCAAAAGGCCTTCCCCACGATTGCAAATTTAAATATATATATATATAATCTCTTTGGAGAAACACTGCGATGAGATGACCCCAGCGCCAAGCCGATGGAGATTAATGAGCGGCTTACCGCAGACTATTCGCAGGATGTGGAGCTGCTTGTATCTCCCCTAGGATTCGTTCGTCGTCTGGTTTTCCGCTCGTGTCAGGAGTACCGCAAGAATATTCGCTGCATTTTTATTTCACTCTTCTTCAGCGTGTCCTTGACTCTTGGTTTGCATATTAGACGAGTTGTGGACTGGCAGGCTGGCTTTCTTGCCTCTGATACAAGGAGTGCTGTCACTTTGGGACCTCTCTTCGATGCTTACTTGCTGAACATTGGTGGGCAGTGTCTTGCCAGAAGTTGGTCCCAGTATGATCAAGTGCACCGGTGGCCCCCTGATCCTGCAGTTTCTCGCAGGGTAGCCTTGCCATTTGTGTTTCCGAGGCATGGCAACAAGCTGGTGGGCGCAGTGGAATCCACGTGCAGCACCCAAATCAAGATGGTAGTGTATAGTGTATAGTAAGGTATAGTATAGTATCTTCACATATCTTCACAATGACAAGACTACTCTTGTGCCCAATGTGAGGCGAGGAGTGTTGCAACTGGCATTTGCCTATCCTATTGGAGCCTTGCGTCTTGCTTTCAGTTGTGTCATATTGTGACAACTGACAATGGTGACAAATGCTTTTCGTCAAATCTGTATATATTGATGTTGACTTTTAACGGATGGCCTGGTTAGTGTTGGGGACAATTCTCTGTGCTCACTGCAATGCCAGTAAGGGTTCTTGCAGTGGGCAACGTTGAGTGGCTAGGTCTGACAAGATGTCTCGGGTTCGGCTTTTGAAGGGAGACCTCCTCTTTTGGACGCTTGGTTCCTTGTAAGCAGCTGTGCTTGTTGCTCTTCATGAGCTGCACACTACCTTCTTGTCAGCATGAGGTTTGTTCTTACTGTTGCTTGGGATTGCTTCGGGCAGTGTGCCGATGTTGTTCATTGGCATGGCTGTTTGGGCACCTTGCTCACAGTGCTGGAATAGCCTCTCCGAAGCAATGAAGGATGGAAGGCTCAAAAAGGCTTGAAACAAGAAAGGACGACAAAGGACGATTGGATTCGAGGTCCTTTGAGGTCCTTTTAGGTCTTGAGGCCTTTGATACATTTGAGACATGAGGCACTTCACAGGTTGTCATAGCAGATTCTGCAGCTTCAGCAGCCCGAACCACAGTGCTGACTCTTAGCCTTGATTGCGAATTTTGGAGCCCCGAAAGAACAGGCAAAAGAAAACTGCGGACCAAGGTGTTGTCAAGAATGACATCGCTGAGGCTGATTGCTCAGGCAACAGGCCCAATGCTGCAAGCTTGCATGCTTCTACTCTCTGGGCAGTTCCTTGGCTCATTCTTGCGCATTCTAGATTCTTCTGCCTAAAGCTTTAGTGCGAGGCCTCGCATTCATGCGCACCGTCCCTCAGGAACCATTGGGGTACCTCACTCTTGAAAGCTGTGACCCTTTCCGGTGCTGTTTTATGGCCCGGTGTGATGTGGACATTGAGAATGAGTGATGTACCACCTTTGGAGAAGACAGAAGGCAGCTTCGCTTTAAGCAAAGTTGCAAGCGATAGGCAGCGGAGCCTTTAAAAATCACCTGGCCAAGCCACTGTTCTTTTAACATTGAACATTTGGACCAGTTACCAGTTACTAGTTATCATTTGAGTGGAATGACCTCACAGGGCAATTGGCGAAGAAATTTGGTGCAAGAGAGTAATTATAGTTGCAAAATATGGTCGTTTGATCAGAAGTGTTGCCAAAAGCTGTTTTCGAATTCTACATCTATTTGGCTGCTACAGCACGCTTTCGTTGTTCCACACACGCACACATATTATATATGATATATGATATATACATACAGGCTCACCTCCCCTTGGCGATCACACACTTCCAACCTCGGGAGATTCGGCCTTTCCTGAAGCAAATTGCTAGGCAAGCTGCCTACCAGCTGGTTGACCATCGTACTCATATGGATTTCCATAAGCCTGCCGGTCTGATTGACCATTGGACCACTGCTGTTACTGCCCTTTTTTGGGCTAATTAAGCAACATGAGGATTTACAAGGGGTTTCTCTTCCTTCCACTCTGTTGTTGTCGGCTGTGTCCTAACCAATGATCGCCTTGCAGTGGCCGGTTGGGCTACGACCAGCCTGTGTAGGTTTTTGCCAATCCGCTAAGGAATGCATGGAGCACTTGGTTTACGAGTGTGGGGCCCTTCATGAGCTCACTGGTCCCCCTCAACTGCATGAGCTCTGTGCGAATTTTGCTTTGATGGGCATCATCGAGCAACCGTGGTTCTTGATTCGCAGGTGCCCTTTAGTGTCCGCGCCCCGGCCTCTCCTTTTTGATTTCCAACCTGCTGTCATGCGCATTGTGTTGAACCAGCTCCTGACACCCAGGGTGACATTGACCTTGCCAGCTGTCAGCGCATGTTTCCGGCATGGCGTTGGAACTGGCATGCTTGTCTGTTTGGGTGGAAGCCGAAGATTCCCCGCCATGTCAGCCAACCTGTGAAGTGGACTGGCTCATTGCGTGAGTGGCAGGCCATTTGTTGTTTTCTTCGAGGCCTCAGGTGGCAAGAAAGTCTTGACAGTGTTACCTCGCTTTGTGAGCTGACGGTACTTTTCCATCAACAGGGACGGTGCCTTGATGGGGATCCCCAGCCTGCAACGTATTTCGAGTACCGTAAGAAGATCCGTTGTGCTGTGAACCTTTTGGCCACGTGCGATGAGGCTCAAGTCTTTGCAGGCGCCTTCTCGACTACGTTGGCAAAAGCTGCCGGACGAACCATGCCATATAGGGTCAATCATTGGTGCCCAAGTGTGTCTGGGCAACGACTGTTTGCTGCGCTTGGCGCGAGTCTTTGCGCTCGGTGCAGGGAGGACACTTGCAACATGGATGACCCCTTTGATTTAGGTTGCTTTCTTTGGTCTCACTTTTTGGCGCTCTTTTTGTACACAGGTCAGGGTGCCTGGCGCAACGCCGGGCACGTTTCCCGTGCTGATCCCGGTGCGCATGGTGATACACATACAAAAATACTACAGTATATGTATGTATATATTTCTATTTAAGTAAAGTATTCCCTGTTCCTTTGGGGATGGGTTGCCGGCCCTCTTCTTGGCCCTTTGTCAGCGTGATATGATGCTGTTTTTTGCGATTCGAAAGATGACGCAGAACGACTAGGGGCTCCTGGCCTTACTACTAGGAGCAAGCGCAGCAAAGGGCATCGCTACTAGGAGCAAGGGCGCTAGTAGTATCGCAAGATACTCGAGCTGTCCGCATCTCTGAGCTGATTTCAGACAAGACGTGTTGATAGGGCGGGGTCTGGGTGTAGACAACCCGAGCATAACCGGTGTTTGCGAAGCAAGTCTTTAGGGGGTCTGGGGGGGCAGGCCGGGCAAAGTGGATGTCAAGCCTGTTGATATTTTAACTTTGCAAAGGAGGTATTTTTTTTTGTGAGTTGGTGACGCAGAAGATGCAAGGTAGTAAATGGGTGCATCACGTGCATGCCTCCCAGCTCCTACAACGACGTCGGAGACCCTGAGCCGTTTCCTACGTGGGGGTTATGTCAGTTCGGTCGTTTGCAGATGAGGAATGATAGGTCATCCTGTCTCTGCGCTGTCAGAGCTAAAAGCTTAACGAAGGCTGTCTGGAATGCCCCAAGGCCACTTACTTGGGATCCATGCTCCATGTCCCAAACCAGGGCTGGCAGGGGGTCTATCGACAACACAGACATACAGTTTACATTGTACATTTCGCAGAGGTATCAGGTATATAGCATAGAGGCATAGAACAATATTTTCGATAGAAGATGTTTACTAGCCCGAGCATCGGCTTTACTGCGGTCGTGCAGCTCTGACCCAGGTGAGAGCAGCAACTCCAGCACCTTTTCTCAAGTAGACCTTGACCACTGCTATTTGCGCATACCTTTGAGGCGTTGGACTGTAACGAAGAGCTAGAAACATCTGTGCCACACGGACGCCACGGCGCAGAGCGATGACTCCGGAAGCCGTTGTGACTTGTCCATTTTGGCAGAGTGGGCAGTAGGCCGCGAATGATGAGAAAGGCTGTGATTATGCCGCTGCAGGTGGTGGGTCGCAGGGATTATCGAACTTATGGCATTCATTACTCTTTTTGGTGCTGGAATGACGGCGTCCTGGACAGCAGCAAGAATTCAAAGTTGTGTTTCAGATGGTGACCATGGACAAGGCGCAGGTTTAACCCAGCTTGCAGCTTGATGCAGGCAAAAGATAGATCGTCTTGAGTTTCTTGATACTCCGAGGTGAAGTTCTTTCCGTTGTTCTTCCGCATAGACTACAAGTTCACACCGCTTGAGGTGTGCCGCCTGACTCCAACATATTGTCCAACTTCCACGTTCGGCCACAAGCGCCACTCCACTTGAACATCAAAGGTGTGCTTGGATTTGCCTATCCTTTTTGTATTTCTGTAATGGCTCGAACCTCAGTGGCCCTGCCACTATACAGGAATCACATCATTGAACGTCCGCAGACGTTGACATATTTAGCGCCTAGAAGGCGTAGTTTAACACCTCAGGTGGAGCTGTGCCGCATTCTCAGTCCTTGCTGCTTGCGCATATGCCTCATTTCAGGAGGCACAGTAAATAAGCACGGCGCAGAACTGAGGTCGGAGACTTTCCAAGCATTTAGGTCGGCTTTTTGCTGTCTCGCTTGGCGCTGAGCACTTTTGTCTTGCAAGCGCTGAAAGATGCGCCCTGGCAATAATGAATACACATGAAAATACAATGGTTCAATAATTACGAACGCAGGAAGAAATTGAACATCCGTATAAATGTCCAGCACACCTTCGGGTTCGCATTTTTAAAATTCGCGATAGCACGCGGGTTGTACGTAAGCTGTTTCCATGGCGCAGGTACACGCGCGCGCGAAGGCGTGTGATGGTTCAGATCAACCATCCGTGCAACTGTTTCTGAGTGTGCTTCGTGCTTTGATCGCATACGCCTGGCTGGCAGTTTCCGATTGCCTGCGACGATATTGCTTCAGTCTGTGTTGCTGTCGCGTCTTTTTTACCCGAAAGCACCTACTAAGAGGTCTCCTTCAAGAACGGCTGCCAAGGTCAACGGTCCAACCATGATGTTGATGAGGATGATGATGATGATGATGATGATGATGATGATGATGATGATGATGCATCATCTCATCATCATTGTCGTCATCCTCCTCCGCATCATCATCATCATCATCGTCGTCGTCATCATCTTCTTTTCTTTCTTTCTTTCTTTATTTATTTATTTCTTTATTTATTTATTTTTTATTATCTATTTAAAATCTATTTATGTATTTCTCTCTTTCATTCTCTCTCTCTCTCTCTTTCTTTACGCTCTTCCGTGGCGTATGAAGATCTGCGTAGACCTTGACTTCGCGTCAACGTGATCCGCTCCACTGCTTCGTTAAGCCAGCAGGGAGTCTTGGCGCACTTTAATGGCTCTCCGGTCCAGTGGGAGAGCAAGCAGCAGCCCTTTGCGACTTTGTCCAGTGCTGAGGCCGAACTCATGCGCTATGCCGGTGGCGTGGTCTTTTGAGAGTCTGTCGTCGAGGATTGGGGCGTTGGTGATTCCTTGGGCGCCTCCTTCTTGGTCTTCCCGTCCCTTTTCCTTTTCCATTCTTTCGGAGGAGGATTGGTGTTCGACGCGATGGACTTCCATCCAGGCATGTAGAGCTTGCGTCACTGCCTTGACCTCCTGGTCCTCTTCCATGATGGCCGTGGTGCGAGGTCACAAGCAAAGCTGAGAGCTGGAGCAAGACACAGCGCTCAGTCATTCAGTGGCTGCTGCAGTAGCGTGCGTCGAGCACACGGAGCGTTCTTTTGGTACGGAGTTGATACGCGCGCAGGTTCTGGAAGCACAGAGCTCCCCTGTTGCAAGGTTTTGCGTGATGACGCGAAAGATGTATTCTCATTTCTTGGGGGTCTGCAGCGCAAGGTCTGACAGAGCTCTTGGTGTTTGAGCGTGTGTTGAAATTGCTCCTTGCCAGCCAAGTATCCACTTCAGGAAAGGTCATGAGTCATCGCCAGAGATGGATTCGGCGCCGCGAGATCTAGTTTGAGAGCGTTGAGGCTCCATTCAGATTGGTGAGGTCATGGTGCGCAAAGGGAGCCAACTATGAGCGTGCAGAGACATGTTCTCCTTTAATGGGGCGCGTGCAAGAGCGTTTGGAGTTCCGCAAAGCATTGGCCATTCTGCATATCTGGCCAAGTCCCTCCAAGTTCGTCCATGCTCTTCGTTGATGTTTCAGAAGGGAGGCTAAGGATTGTGACTGACGATTGCAAAAGCCACAGGTCTGACCAAGGCGGCGTGTCAGTGCTTTGTGGGGCGAGCACACATCTACGGGTGAGAAAGTTGCAGAGACTTTATTGATCATCTCGTAGAAGTTGAAGATCACCTGCGCCGAAGATGTCCAAGAGGCACCTTCTGGCTGATGTCAGTTTGGTTGATGAGGCCTTGGATTCGTGGAAATCAGGACAGGAAAAGCTGCTTATATGATGAGCCAAGTTGGACCATCATGCAAATGGTTAAGCCCGCCTTTGCAGAGGAAGCGGTAGTTGGAGCGTACTCGTGTAGAAATTTTCCAATGCATCTATGGAGTGTTGTAGTATTGTCAGATCACTAGACAAGGTCTGTCGCAAAGGTTTGGGGCTGTTGTCCAGCCATCCGGGCTCTGAGGTGGTGGACCGGATGTGTCCACTGGTGTTGGCGGAGGAGTCTTTGTGTGTGCGGTGTGAAATGAAAGGGTGGTTTGCAACAACGAATCAAAGTTGGGATAGCATAGTCTTGCTGAAATTCATAATGGTTCTTTGATCCACCCCGGCTGCCTCCAGCCCATAGAGGGCAATAAGAAACACACAGGTTTGCCACGTGTCCACCTTCTGATTTTGTGATTTTGCGACCAAAGTTTCTTCTTGAACCACGGTCTCGTCTGCCTGAAACGTACAGTGCATTGCTGTAAGCTTCTTGGCGTGGTTCCTTTAAGCGTGTGTTTTTAAGGCGTTTGCGCTCCCAGGTAGGTCTGTTGATCCTGTAAAGGAGTTTCATACATCTTGAAACTGTGTCCAGGAAGACAAAGCACATGGTAATTGATCTTCTTTTTGATGAAGCGTCGTTTCAGTTGCTGGGTTTCCTTCTCATGTAGTGTGAGAAGCGCCGTTGATTTTGTCGTATTGATGGTCATCAATGGCTCAAGCGCAGAGATCGCACTGCCCAAGTATCAAATACCTTGTTCAAAAACGTGTCGGTCAGTGAGGATGAAGCTGGCGTGACCATCATCGGCGTAGAATGTGCAGTGCTGACATCCACTCCGGTGTGGTGTGATTGGCTATGTGTTCCAAAATCAAAGCAACAAAACAGCTCCACAAGAAAGGTGCACCGCAACTGCCCTGTCTGCCGTGTAATCCTCTTGACGGGCAACCAGAAGTTGAAGACCGCGGCGAGGGCCCCCGTCGATTACAGGAACTTCGCCCTTCTCGCACGAGCTCTTCGTTCACCTCTTCTGAGGCCTTCTCCTCTTGAAATACCTGTGCCGCCTGAGCAGGTCTACTTGGACTTGGCAACATGGCAGGAAGGCGTGTGTGTTGCCAAGCGCCCTGTGAGATTCATTTTCTAGTCGCGGAATTACTCATCTCAGTCCCACCATGTGGAGTGCAGGTGAGCCAGAGGAGGCATACGTTGTCATGCGCAACAGCAGGCAGAGCTGTGCACATTTGGGGCTCTTTTGTCATCGTCGTAGACCCACCTGTGGCTGCCCTCCTTGATTGCCGCGCAGTAGTGGCCGCTAGAGGCTTCCTGCACCACATGGTAGGAGACTAGGAGAGAGCGCAGCGTGCGCACGTGTCAGGTCTGCAGGCTCCACAAGTGCATGAAGGGCAAATGAGGCCATGGTCTTGGCGGTCACGAGGCTCTGAAGGTCGGCGCTGATCGGGCTTTTTGCCACCGCAAACATGCAGACGCACAGTGCGCTTGCCCTGTTGCGGGGGTTGGAACAGAAGTTGTCTGCTGCGCACTGCGAAGGTTCTTTGAATGACTGGTAAGTCCAACTGCACGTTTCTGTGCGTCCATGGGGCAACGATCGACTGCTACCTGCTGTGGCCGCGACTTGCTACGCCTCCGCCCTGCTCGAAGAGAACGTTGTGCTGCGGTGAGAAGAGCGCTGCGTGATTATGGACCAGGTTCGCGCTATTATGCTCATCATCATCATCATCGTCATCATCCTCATCGTCATCATCAGCGTCATCGTCGTCATCATCGTCGTCGCAACCCTCATCGCAATCATTTTCCTGGCGCTCTTTCATCTCCTTGTGTTGGTCTTTTTGCGTAAGGCTGAGGGCAGTCTCCGGCGCCGCAGGATGTTTCGGAGCGCCTTACGTCTCCGTCGCAAAGACTTCTACGCGCCGCAAAACCCTTTGTACGCAACGTGTTGCGCGTTCTTAGCTGGGCGCATCCCTGCCGGCAGCAGGTATTGTGCACGTGGTGTGCTTTCTGTCTCTGTTGCAAAGCAGTCTTTCCACGCAGGGCCGCAGTGCAGTACGCGCAAACATGCATGAGCAAAATTACGACGGTCTATATCGTTTTACGCGCAGCAAGGCCACGGCGCTTGCGTACGCCCAGGAATTTTCTTCGCCGGCAACGTGGCTTGTGGTTTGCTTTTGACTCCGTTGCGAAGGTTGCTTACTGCGCAAAATTTGTCTCTGCGCGGCAAACTGCAGGCTAGTCTGGTTTGTTTGCGCAGACAACAGTTTTTGCGCTTGTGATGTTTCTCCTGTCTCTGTTGCGAAGCTTTCTTAGTACGCGGCGCGAAACATGTTTTTATGCGCAGCGCTTACTCATAATTAGTCCATGCACCTGTGTCAGCAACACCTTTTGCAGTTTTTGTGTGCTGTCCGTCTCCAATGCAGTTTGAGCCTTTGAGTTTGGCAACTGGGTTTAGATTCAACTTAGGAGCCTCAGCAACGCAAAAAAACATTGTGGGAGAATTTGGGTGCCCTAACCAATTGAGTTGCTACCCGCTATTGGGTTGCAAAACTGGGATAATTCTTCAACGCAGCTGCAAATGGTTTTTGCCCCCCAACAACACAATATGTATGTGAATTCTGAACTGTATGTAGTGGTATCATCATGTGTTCCAGTGATTCTTGAACATTTCTTTAAGTCTATGCTTTGGATGAGTGCCAGAGAAACACAGACCGCAAAAATTGCAGTGAGATCAAACATGTTCTTGTGGACCACGAAATTGGACCTTTTATTCTAGCTGTGGCCAATGTTTCTAATTTTTCGTGATTGCAAAGTCGGCTTAAGGCTCTTTCATTTTCTTGGGACCGTGTGCCTCTGGGTACTATGCTACATTCGCTCCTTACTTAGTCCAGCGGGACAGCCAAGAAGTGCTTCGAATGGGTGGGACATGCCGGCATTTTTTCTGAAAAGCGTGGAATGCCCGACACCAAGGACCACTGGTCCTAGTCTTGCCCCTCTACCTGCTGCGAGGAGCACTGATGAATGCTCGAGGCATCGTTTTCTTCACAGTATTTCAGAGGCCACCGTTATAAATGTACTTTGTTGCCAACATTTGCATGAATTAAGTGCCGCTGTTACAACACAGCTGGTGAGAAACAATGCAAAATTTGTGTGCAGTTCACTGGGAGGCCCTATCATCAGGGCAATCATCATGGATTTGGTTCCATCGGACTCTCGGAGCAGAGTTGGCAAGTAGGTATACAGGTGACACTTGACAGCAGCAAACCACGTGGACCATCAATGCCACATGTTTTGAGGGTTATATATATAATATATTACAAGCCGATGGAACACGGCATTGAACACGATTGACACATTCTGAAAGACATTGAATATGACTGAACTCAAAACAAGGACTTACGGGGCAGATGGAACTCAATCCAATCGATGTCTGGTTTCGCATGGTCTGGAAGTGCTGCACTAGGCGAGGTCACCCTGCAGCCTTGTGGTCTTGTTGTCTGTTTGGTTGGCGCTTTTAGGAGGATACTTGGCCGACTACGCTGGTGACTACCGGTTCACCTTTGTGGCTGGCAGCCCAGAGATTTCCCTCTTGGGCGAGAGGTACATGATTCCTTGCACCGAAAGAGTTACAATTGCAAGAAAAGAGAACATAGTTGCGGAAGAGGATACTCATGAGGACTGGGCTCCTTCACCAGCAGGGACACTTGTATATTTGGATTAACTGGCAGGTATCGTAACAGGTTTGGGAGATTCAGGTGGCAGAGTTATCAGAGTGAAAGTAGACTGGCTCCAGGTAACAGCCTCAATATATAGTGCGGCCTTCGTAGTTTCCTTGCATCTTGACCGCAATTCATTGCGATCATGTATATCATGTATACTGCTTTGGCCACACAATCTGAATCTGAATCTGACAGACAGACAGACAGCCAGACAGACAGACAGACCGACTGACCGACGGACTGACTGACTGACTGACGGACTGACTGACCGACTGACCGACACACAGGCACACACACACACTGTGCTACTTCAGAAGCAGAACAGCAAAGGCCTCTTTTCTTCATCTACCCGGCGGAGCACAAGGCGATTTTTACGCTGTATGACTGTGTGCAGACTCTTGCAGATTGTCCAAGTGCGCGTGTGTGCACGCATTTCTTGGAATGAGGCACCCGCAGCAGCGAGAGAGACATCGCAACTTGGAGAGGGATCAAGTTTCAAGTTCTTGTTTTATCTATTTGGATTTGGCCGATTTGCAGCAAGGCTGCAATCTGTGGCGCCTGTGACTGATTCGCCAGCGATAGCCAGAAGGGAGGAGTCTGCAGGTGGATGCAACACGACTCTTAAGTGAATATGTAAATGAATGGTTCAAGAACTTCGAATGGCTTGAACGAGTCATCGACAAATCATCTTGACCATTGAGCCTAATCGAGCCGCTTAAACCAGCCCATGCTCCCTTTAACAGGGACTTTCTCGCTAGCAATGTTTAACAATGTTGGGAGTCTTACTATCTCCGAAAAATCATCCGAAGAGATTATGGCCCTACATGATTTCTGCCAATATGAGTCCAGAGATCAGGCACACTACTGGTGCCTCAAGCCAAACCACAAAACGCTTAGCAAGGACAACCTGATAGAAGAGAAAGCAAACGCCGCGCACAAGATGCTCGCACTGTGTAAAGAAGCTGAATCGGCAAAGGGCTGTCCCGTTCCGCGCAGGTGGCACAGATCTACCAAGAGTAGCGCAGAGCTGACCTTGGGCATGTGCAAAGTATTTGTGAGGAAGTCAGCAGCAAGGCTGCAAACAACCTACACAGGACACGTATTTGCGCCGGCCGGAAAATGGCAGCCAATGCGTGGCCTACAGAGAGTCAACTTGGTGCAAAGGAGAGAGAGAGAGAGAGAGGAGAAAGAACACTAGGCAGAGATAGGCAGAGTGTAAAGGAGGAACACTATGGGAAAAAGCCAGAAGGGGAGACAAGATTCGTTGCAGCCGCTTGGATGGAACTCATGAAGTGAGATCAAGCCATGAAGCAAGCTTGTAATGGCGGCGGATATATATATATATATACACATAAGAGAACACACACATATATACAGTATACAGTATATACGAGACGAGATTCTCCGAGCATCTCGCAAATAAGACTAGAACACTAAACCAATCCAACAAGCAAACTCAAGCACTGCGGCTTGACCATTGCATGGTTCCTGCAGAAGAGGTCTCCAACTCGGTAGCAGCTTCTCTGCGGGAGCAAAGTAGTTTAAGCAGTTTTCCAAACGTGTAGCACAAGATATTGAACACGTTGAAACATTTTTCATGTTTCTAATCTCTTTGTATTTGTCTTTCCAATTGTTCGCAAGGTATGATTAGCAGCCGCTCTCCGAGACAAGCAATTGTGAGAGATGGGGCCTCAGGACTATCGGAATAGGATACATCCGTGTATTGTTTGAATCATGCTATTGCAAAAGCACAAACCTGGAAATTCAAGATGTTCTTTGTATAAGTGTGCTGAGACATCCAACTGGCCCAAGACCATGGAGGCTTGAAGCACTTCCTATGACAGGAACGAGACGCGTACGGCCCAGTACACTGTATACTGAGGATGGCCTAAAGCCGTCCACAACCAAGCCAAGCAATTGCTAAGCAATTTGAGCTGTTCTTTCCAATCGATGTTTGAGTTGGTATCACTGGCCTCGGTGGCGATTGTGTTGAGGTCAATGCTGTCAAGGTACTTCGCGTCCCAGCGCAAGCATGTGTCGCCTGAGGAACCACTTCTGTGAATTCGTGGACAACGCTTTGTTGTTTGTGCTTGTGTACGCAGACAAGGGATCTGCAGAACACGTGCTTCCTCACAGTTTGCCTAGTCATTGTATTGCCTACATCCACAATCCGACTTGTTTGTTTTGGAAGTCCTCCATCAAAATTGGGGTGAAGGGGGATGCAAAACCTCCTCCTGCCGTTTCACCACGTCCACAACGGGGTTAGCCCTCCTTGCTTGCACCAACCAACGGGAATGCGAGGTCACTACCTGCCCCTCCTCCTTCCACAGAGCAAAGAAAAAGGGTGTAAGTGTAAATACTGCAATCAAGTAGCTGGAAGATTGGCGGCCCAGGTGAAGGAAAAGGTGAAGGAAAGCTGTTGCAGGGTGTCACCCCCTGAAGTTAGACTTTGTGGCTGGCGGGAAATTGGAGAGATTGCAGATTTCGTGGCGCGGGAGGGGGGTTGAACACACAAAACTTTTTCAAAAGACTACCAAAAGCCAACAGCCTGAAGCTACAAGAAACCTACAAGAAACCACCAAGAGCCAACGGAAGCCAGACGCTATTGGAAGCTATCAGAAACCAGTTGACAACCGGTCAATACTCCCAAATAACAGCAATCTATAGTTGAACCGTTCTTGCCTTCTCTACCCCCCCGGAGCCCCAACTTCAAAGTTGTGTGACATCTCGCCATGCTGTGAGGCCCCAAAAAAGACACAGCCACTTTGGCCATTGGGATGGCTGTGATATTGTTTTAAGAAGCCCGCAACCGGTATGTCTTTGTTTTCAACTCAATGACCTCTTAGGGTGAAGATCACTAGCGCTAGAACAACTTTTGTCGCCATCCTCCTCCTCATGGACTCTTTGTTGTCTTGTTGGTTCATTGATGACGGTGCGCAGGAGGGGGAGGGTGGTGATGCCACCCGAGGGAAATGAAGACGAAAAGGGGCAGTTCCACCATGTTTGGGAGATTAGAGCCTTCAAATGGAGTGCTCACGACCGCCTTTCTTTCAAAGTCTTTCCAATTGATCCTCGTCTTCCAGGAGCGAATACAGGCAACCTTGTCTGATCTTGCAGATTCAGTGTGTAGGACCTGTGTGAGATGCACTCCGAAGCTGCAACTCTCAATTTGCTAGAATTCCGTTAGCCTGCAAGGAACATACGGGAAAGAGCTGAATGATCATCATTCATGGTTCATTGCTTGTTCACCCTTTTCTTTTTGCACACATTTGCACACATTTTCTTGCTCGACAAAGTGTTGTATCCACAGGACCCTGCATCAAACTTCTCAGAAACACAAGCCGTGCGCACGGTACCTCTTGGAAGGCACGCTACACGCTGTCCCATTCAGACTATGGCTCAATTTGGTATCTATACGTTCAAACGGCAAAGAATGTGTGTGTGTGTGTCCAATCCTGTTTCCAAGGACACTACTCTAGTTCTCGTTCTAACCTACCCTACGAATCTTCCAACCACTGTACAGTAGCAGGGGGCACGGCGGCCGTTCACCTAGCCGTGCTAACAAAGCTATGGTGTTCGGTTGGAAGAGATACTGGACGCAGTATCTTGTACCTGCAATTTTTAATTTTCACTCATTGATGCTTCTAAGTCAGTTCAACGCTGTCTCATACGTTGATTTTGCAATAAAGTGCTAATGCTCTCGGCTAATGCTGTACCTAAATGTAAAGGGCTAATGCACACCGCGAAGCAGCCTGAAATCACGCTCCACGGAGCAACCTTCTCAAGTGTGTTTTTGCAGCTTCTTCCCACTGTGGTAAGCTGTGTGATCCCTACGGGGCGCCGTTACCGCAAGAACCTTCTCACTCCTCACCGAGGGAGTAAGTTTCCTGAATTTTCTCTGAAGTTCCTTTGACTGAATTTTATCTGCTCGAAATCAGCTTGGATCGTCTCACCCCGCACATGTGAAGATTACTGCAGAGTTCACTGAAATCCTTTCTGAATCTCACTGCAGAGTTAACTGAAAATGTTTCACCCGAAAATCCATTCCTTTCAAATCCTTTTAACTTTTCAAGTTTTAATTCAATTTTCCAGAGTTTAATTGCGGTCAGTAAATACACTTCACAACTTTTTCGACCTCACGGACCTCTATTTATTTTCATACATACATACATACATATTTTGACTGTCTTTGACTTGCCGAGCAGCCATGACGTATCCCTGGCCCTATTCCCTACCGCCACACATCCATCAACAACCACAACCTACACAACCCCATTGGATTCAATACCCACCACAGGCTCCACCACAACCATTTCCAACACTGCCACCGACTCCACCACAACACCCAACCTCACATCATTATCCATTTCCCACTCCACCTCCACCTCATGCTCAATACATCCAACCACATCAATTACAGGCACATTTTCCAGTACAACCCACGGTTCCTTTCGACACTACCCAACTTGCGCAACAACATCCGCATCTCACAATACAACCACCACAATCCCAAGCTCACACACATCCCACACTGCCACTTCAATCTCAACCTCAACCACCACCTCTGCCTCCTCAACCACATCTATCACATCAACTACATCCATCACCACACACGACAAATCAATCCCCAGCCGCGCCATCACTTCAACCACCACCACCACAAGCACCTGATTTACCACAAGCACGAGCACCTGATCCAGCAACAATCACTTCACAACAGCTGGCCACACCAACTCCACCACCACCACCTCACACTCCAACAGCCCCACCAGCGGCTACTCAACCTGCTTCAGCATCCATCACCACAACCGCACAGCCTCCGCCACCACACCACATACCACGCACTACCAAGCCAACACCATCCATTGCACCCACACTTAGCACTACAAGAGGTCACCGCTACTCAGCCTTTCCAGCCGTTCCCACTATTGCACCATCACAAGCTACATCCAGATCCAGGAGCCGCACTCGCTCAATACGCACTACACGCTCTCCACTACCACGACGTCGAAGCTCCGCCACACAATCCGTGGCTAGTTCTCAACCACAATCCAAGCCTGCAGACAGACAAACATCACCATCACCAGCAATCGCCCAAGACAATGCTCACACTCCCAGACAAAACATCACAACCGCTACCACTGCAAAACACACTCCAGAGTCAACTCACCGTACTTCCAGCATCACACTCAAACCCAACCCACATTTCACACCCAAACATTCCACAAAACAGACACCTACACCGCCACCACCAGCACCATTACCTACAGTTCCAGTACAACGTCGACCTCACAACTTGCCTCCTCCAAAATTCCAACCACCCACTGATCCAGCACAATTGGATGTCTTCCAATGGCTCAACCACTACGCACAAGCACTTGATGTCAAAAATGAACCCATGATTTCCTACGTAGCCAAGGTACTTAGTGCAGCTCATCTCAACAGCACCCACTTTACCGACCTACAACTTCTCACACACACAAAATGGAGCGACGACACCAACAAAGAAGAACATTACTCATTCCTATTACTCGCAATCCCCACATTAGCGAGCAGGGGCGACGCCCCGATCCTTCCTCCTACACGGAGAGAGGCGCTGAACATACCACCTATAAAGCACATTTTTGCGGCACACGTTAGTGAGGAGGGCAACATCATTTCAATACTTGAAGCAGGAGAAATCGTGCGATCCATTCTACATGATGATCACAACGTGGGCTATTTTGTCAGGCGTTCGAACTGTCGAACTATGAGCCCCATGATGCTGCTGAAGCTGCACGCGTCCTCTTCAATGCTTCCAATATGGCCAAGAACCGTAGCGGCCTCATTTTGACGATCAAAGCCTATGGACACGGCCAGAAAGTCACTCATGGTGGCGAATCCGCAGCGAATGACTTGCTGCTCAGAGGAGAGGGGATTGTAAACTATCGTTCCAATTTTCCAGACTTACAGCATGTCAGCCTTCCTGGTTGGTTTTAAGCATTTCGAAGAGAGTCCGCAAGATTTTCCTGCTTTGCATTCTGCCCCGCAGCCATTTTGTATTATCTTGAATATTGAGCTCGATCCCAGACAACCGCCCGCGCTATATTTGCTCTACGACGAGTATCACGACGATGACTTCACCTATGGACACAGCATTTGCACATCGACTCCTTCTGGCACACCTTCAAGCAGCCACATCCATTGCCACCACTTTTCAAAACCTACCACTTTTTACACCGCAACCACCACAGCATGCACACCACCAACCCATTACCACTCCACCTTCTTCCCCAAGACCAACCAGACGCACTCCTCCACCACCGCAGCCACAGCCATCTCATTCACGCAGTCGCAGTCCACCTCCCACCACAGGCAAACCTTTCAAGGAGTGCAAACCAGAACCTTCTCCCTCACACACGCCCACTTCACCACATCAGCATTCACCACACCACCACAAGCCCAAAGCGACTCACCATCGCCTTCCTCAGAAGAACAATACAGAACCCAAGCCACCACATACACCACCGATCACAACGATTTCCCTCACCAGCTCGCCCAATTCGCCTCCACAACCAGTACCCACTCCACCAGCAGTACCATCAACAAAACCAGCACAAATCCTCACGGAGTCACCTCCGTATCCTGATAATGGAGGCTGGGAACCCAGCGAAGATGAAAAACTGGCGGCCTTCAAACTCAACAAGCGAGCTCGCCCCAGTTGGAAGTACATAGCCAAAGCACTTAACAAAACACCTTTTGATTGCAAAGGTCGATGGCAAGTCTTGCGAATTCTTTACACGCCTCAACAGCCAGACAGTCCAGACGTGGAACCGGAAGCATCATCACCTCACAAAGCATCCCATCAAGCAGCGGCATCTCCTCCAGCCACAAAAGACGCCAGTACGATGACTACAGAACCTCCGGCTCCATCAGACAAAGAGACATAGAACACAGAACAGCAGTACATGATCGTCCAAACAGAGCTTCCCAGGACTACTTGGTGCTGAAGAACATCCAGAACTATTGATGGCTTTGTATTTTATTGTCAATTCGTACATATTTACATATTGGCTTATTGCTTCTTGTCGTTTCAGCAGTTGTGAGCAATAGACTCCAACCCACCACATACCACTACAGCTTTCTTCCACAAGTGCAGCAAAAACAAGATCGATTGCCAGCGGAGCTCATTTTGTTTCAACACACGCCACACACATCAAACTTGCGACAACTGACACATCGCCAGTGCTGTGTACAGACCATCCATGTTATTCCGTCTAATTCGTCTCCTCAGTGGATTTATGAGATTTATTCTGGATTGTTGCATCTTTTGTTGAATTTGATGATTTTTCTGTGTTCCCTTTTGTCGAACTTGAACGTGATGACCATTTCGGTTCCACCTTGATGTACTTGCAGCTCGGCTATTTCAACTTAGCTCACCCTTCCACTCGTGTACAGACTTTTTGACGAAGACATAGCGATGGATTCCCTCGTTGCCCTGGATGCCCAGATCATTTCACAGCTGCGCGATACAAACATCCAGATCAACCGGATGATGGTACTTCAACTCAACCGACTACATGATACTATCAGGCAATTACAACTCGCAGAAACTGACACAAACAACCCAGACCCACGCCTACCAGGAAGAATCCAACAGCTCCAAACATTGTTGCCCTCGATCAAAGCAACCGTGGAGCACCAGCAGACCTTTTACCACCAATGTCTCAGATTGCCACACATACCAACCACTCTCCAACACCAAGTTTTACGATTGGCCACCACTTTGGACAAGGCCCACGCGACATCTACTTCCACTTTCGAACGATCAAACACGCCATCCCCCAGACAACCCAAGACCGACCCAACATCACTTACCACCAATCGATCCACGATACGACTACAAGAACGACCACACCATCCTCAGCATCATAAACTATCAGAACAGCCACTCCTAGTATGGCAGCAGCGCACTTCCTCAGCAGCATCACACTCACACAGCGCCAAACACACCCATCAACCACCTCAACGCTCCAGATCACACTCACGACACACACGCAAAAAGCGACAAGTCGCCGCTCCGAGGCGTCACTCAGACCGCACATCACCACCTCGCATTGACAGACACAATAGCCCTCACTCCCACAGCGCACGTTCTCCACAACAACCCAAGCATTTCACCAAACACACAAAACATCGCAAACAACCCAAGCGATCACAACACTCCACTACTCGCTCCAGACGCTCTCGGACAAGACGCTCTCTTACTACCAAGTCACGAAAGAGCCGTCGCGAGAGATCGACAAGATCGACACACTATCGCTCCTCTTGCAGGACAAGACGTCAACTTTCACCAGCACCGACTCGAACCCACTCACCTAGCCACCAGACCGAACACCACACTTCTCGACACTCTTCACGTGCCTCCCCAACGACACGACCAGACTCACCCCGCACAGAACCACCTCCTCTTACACCTACAGAGGACACCAGCGACAGCGTCTTCGCTCTGCAGCACTCACCCTCAGACAAAACCGCATCAAACATTTCAGCAGCACCACCTGCCATCTTTCCACTACATCCGACTCCATCACAACCACCGCCACCACCACCACCGAAAACACCACCGATTCCAGCGCCACCACGAATTCTTCCAAAAACATCACCCTCCACCAAACCATCACAACCACCACCGCCTCAGACAACACCCATACGACCCAAACAACCATCGTATCCACCTCCACAGCAACTACTTCCTCGCCAAGTTGACCAAGATCCGGCGCCATGAGAGTCACCTGAGACACCACATTTCAGCCACATATCTATATTTGATTATCCTTTTTACAACCAACGACATCACTCAACCCACACACTTCACAGCAGGAAGCACCACTTCTCACCTACAAACCAACAATCACTACTATTGACATTCATTACTTCAGGATACATCGCAACACATCGCTAGACTCCGACCAATAGCACTCGGAAGTTTCACCCATTGCGTTTCACCCTGCAACTTAGAACAGAATTCAAAAATGCAGAGTCACTATTTACATCTCAGCATTTTCAACTTGACCGAGCACTTGCTCTACAGATGCAACATTTATTTACGGATACAATCTTGTATAGATTTAGCATTTACAGATGCCGTTTTACAGCAGCTTCAGACGATACTGCACTGGACACTTGCTTTGTTGTGACTCTCACATGACCGGACTGACTTTTGTTGTTTTTCTCACACACCAAGACTTGCTTACCAGACTTTCTACCTCAGCCTTTTGATTTCAACTGCTTTCACCTGTTCGTATTTCATCGACATTTCATCGACATTTTGCTTTGCCACCATGGAAGCGGCATTCTGGAGCTGGACTCAAGACACACCAGCAGCGCACATCTACGGCGTGTACACCTCCCAACACAGCTGCCGCACCATCATTTACCATACCAGAGAGCAGCTCCATTCATTGCAACAGACAATGTACTTCGATGAGAACATTTACCCACATCTCCCTCCGGCACTGCTGGACCGCATACTGAGAGTCAGGGCCCTGGTCAATCACGCAACCGACGACCTCACAGCTGCTTTAGACCACATTGAAGCAATCGGCCGTTTCTCGCCCGATCAGCTGAAGGGCAAGGGCAAGGGCAAGACACCCGACCCAACCGATCTCACAGATGACCCAACCACAAGCATTCACCAAAGCGACCTTATTCACCCTTATACACCCCCACAAACCATGGCACCACCTCGCACCTCACCACCACCTGTGACCCACACCACAACACATGAGCACTCACAGCAGATCGCACCTCAGCCAAATACGACACCTGACTTCCCACACACTGCCCTAGCACCCAAGCCATCTTACACCTGTATGCGCTCAGCCAACAGTTGAATTTCACCCCCACGACCAGTGAACCTCTTCCCCACTCACCCACCACAACACACCAACCCACAGCAATGTGACCCCACCCAAGTTTACAACATCCGCATTCCCCTACAGGGACACGCCACACTGACGGCTATCGGGCCGATCTCAGCACCACCCGCATCTACATCCAACAGCACACCCACCATTTACTGCCTGCCCACACCCACCAACATTCGACCCAATCACCCAGAAGCGGGCACGGGACCTCCTGGACCCTGGTGGGATGATGCTGGAGCGCCACCGTGAGAGAGCGCCAGACCTAATTCAAGGTCTTTGATTCTATGTACATGGTTTTTGACCCAATGCTTTCAGCATATCGATCCTTCCAGCTATTGCAAAATACTTCCAGTATTGATTCTATTTTTCTTTCTTATTTCGATCTTCGAGATTTTCGATTTTCGATTTTCTGACGCTTACCACTCGAGCTTCGGAAGACTGTTCAACTTCGAAATCTTCAACTTCGCTCCAGTCTCAACTTTTTCAACACTTCAGCCATTGTGGTTCAAACAATCAGTTTCGATTACCCTCGTGCTCAACGCTCCTTTTTGTACGGAACTACAGTGTTCCCCATCATGGACGCGCATCAACAATGGTGGCAACAATACTATGGCACCACGACACCCACTGCCGGCTATGGACCTCTCACCAACGCAGTGCGTCATCACTACCAACACCCTTATCACCAACATCATCAACATCACGCAAACATCCCTGCCGATCCACCCACAGCCTCTCCAGCACCACCCGCAACGTTTCCACCCGAACCCTTGCCCCCACCCGCAGCATCTCACCACCCAACGCCTCCACAGCTTGGCGTTGTACCCCCCAACATTCCCAACCTACCTGATACATGGACCCCCAGCGACACACATTTGGATACAAATACCGTACATGGTCACACATTATTCCGGACGATCCAGCCGACACAATGGTCCAGGAAATACAACCTCGCAGGACAACAAGTCCTCGACATTTTTCCGTGGCAGCTCAGCCGTTTTGGCCTACAGGACCACAGCCTCCGCATCCTATCCCAAGGACGCTACACAGGCATAGTCACCACCAGATCCATCGCGGAAGCTGTATTCACTTCACAATTGCTGCCTGAGATGCGGGCCCACAACCTGGACATCGACAACATCGCCGAATACTTGCACCAACAAGCTGATCAGTCCATTCCAAACAAAACAACAGAGGCCAAGCAATTCATGCAACCACTTATTTCTCGCATCGTTGACTTCCTACGAGGCCTTACACCGCCAGCCGGCGAAGGCACAGCACTCCGAAAGCTCCAGCTACAGACTGATCGCTTGCAACAACAAGAGAGCGAACTCCAGCGCGCTCGCGACAAGTTGAAGAATCATGGCATTGCACTCACACCAACCAAGCCGGGGCCACACCCTGCCCCATCATCCGCCACCCACCCACCACATCTCCCACTTACAGCCCCTTCCGCAATTACAACCAACACCATTCTCAACCCCACCACACAAACACTCCATGACAACTCACCAGCCAACTATGCAGCAGCGGGCATTCAAAAATGGCTCAAGACATTACCACCAGCCACTCAGACACAAGTCAACAACATCCAGCAAATTCTTCGAGATGAACGTATCGCAAAAGAACAGCTCCAAGAAGCAGCTACCCGCTACGGCATCCCGCTTGCTCGGGTCCTCAAGCTTCCCCCACGTTCACTACAGCAATTGGTGGCCGCGGGCTCGGCATTGGCAGCCTGACTCGCACAACAAGCGCTGCATCAACCAACACACCTTACCCTACAATCTTTAACTACATTGCACACAGCGCTATCACACTTTGTCCATTTCACCCCCTACATTGACAAGTCACACGCTATTTTTTCTGTCAGTCTTATTCACCTTACATGCCTCTTTGCCTTTCCCTCTCAAACACATCACTCTATACATTGGCGCTCCCGTTTCAACCAACTACAAGTTACACCACACACCTACCACTACCAATTGTTCACACATCCTAATGCGGTCTATGCGAAGCTCTTTTTCAACCAACATCACACAAGACACCAGTACCACCAACATGGACACACGTACATCGGCTCTACCAGTATCACTATTCCAAAGCGAGAATACAATCGCCATGCAAAACTCAATTTCAGCTGAACTTTCCCTACGCTACTGGCACTCCAAGAACAACCTCCACCACTACAGTACCATCTACCTTTCCCATCACGACACCTATGATCAAGCGTGGACCTACGAACACTTGCGGATCCAGGAATGGCAACCTACACTCAATTGGCCATACATTCAACGACACCTCAAACTCAAAGCCTCAGGTTGGCAATTCTCAAAACACCGCGCCACTTTCACACGCATGTCCACTCACAAACGTCTCTTCCAACGGCTACGACGACGACAACACACCATTAAGCAGCCCCACCTTCACACAAGTCAACGCCTACACGCCCTGACAGTTTTACGAGAGCTCAGCAAACATACACTTTCATCTTTTGAAACATCAACAGCCATCCGCAGCGGCAAATACACTGATCTCGAAATTTATGCCTTCCGTCGAATGGCCGCCAGCTTAGAGGAACCAGATCGATCACGTGTCCTTCACCTTCTCCACTCAGCGCTCAGCTTTCGCAATCTCACTCCACCCAAAGCCAACAAACCCTTCACCATTCCTTTCCTCTCCCACAGTACCTTCTCGTCCTCCACGGAAAAATGGCATCGTACATTGATCCAACACCACATGCATCGCGTCATTCCCTTCCACCCACCTACTACCAAATTACGTGAAGCAGCACACAAGACTTTACGTTCACGGCTCTACAACCACAAACGTTGGGAGGAACTCTTCTCCGCGCATCCCTCAGCAGCTGACATGCCATGCAGCTGCCACCACATGCACACCCTGCTTCGCCCCAACCACACACCGCAGCTCTATGATGGCCACTACGTGCTTACACTTGACGACCTACAGCTACCCAGCCATCTTGAACTATTCCTACAGGCCAACATGAACAGCACATTCTTTCCCACAAAGACACAATATTTCCAACATTTTGAACAACAACTCACTCACTGGCTACGACACCATGGTCTACCCACCGCCCTCCATCAACACAGCCTACCTTTTCTACACTAACAATGGAAACAGCACATCGACAACATTCTATACACCCCACGCTTTACATCCCGCAACGTTACACAGCTTCAACAGTTTCTTACAGACAAGCTGGTACTCCATCATGCTGACCACGAATTACAAAATTTGCGACTTTTCTGTCCGCAACACTACTTTCACGGATGTCTCACCACTTGGAATACACCGCAATTATTTCTACCACTACCAGATCTCACTGCCCAACAACTTCACCAGTTTCTCACACAATCGTTCCCCGCCAGCATACGCCGAGCCTACCCATGGGGATTCCGCAAGCAATTCTACACACCACATGGTGTAGTCTTCCTCAAACAAAAGAAATCTTGGCGCAAAGGTAGAACAGTCATCAGCTACTTCAGATCCATTGCTGGCACACTACTACGAGCCACCTCCAAAGCATTAGACATCATGCTCCTTCATCTTCTACCACAACATCCAGGCCAGTTATCCATACCCAACCTGTGGCAACATCTCCACAACCACTTCCAGACCACACCCGACGACATCCACCTCACACCAATCAATGATGACCTCGTCGGCTTCTTCAACAGTGTACCTCAGCAACGCCTCGTCGATGCAGTCATCAGCCTATGCCACCGCTGGAAAACACAACGCAATACTACCACCATCACCATTGATGTTCAGTCTACTGGCAATCCCCTCCAACACTCCCACATTGGTCGACACTACATTCACCACCCACAACAACGCACCCTGGACACTCAACACATCCCCCTCATTGTACAACAAGCCCTTCACTCATGCATTTTCCAAGCATGCAACACCTACTACAAACAAATCCAAGGAGCAGGCATTGGCAGTCAGCTCTCACCAGCACTTTGCAATGTCGCAATCACACTCATCGAACACACATGGCAAACCACGTACCACAATTTCTTGCACCAACCCAGCCTTCATTTGCTCAACACCCGCTACGTTGACAACCGATACATTTTGCTCAACGAACAATACAGGTCAGCACTCCCCATCACCACTTTGGCCCATCCTGAATTTTATGAACGCCCAGTTGAAATAGAGCCAGTGGACGGCGACCATCTACTTGGTTTCCTGATCGATCCTCTCAACAGAACGGTCACCTTTCCACTCCCCGCTCATCCCTGGCAGATTCGTGATCCGCAGTCTGCAGGGAGTCACAGACTACGCCTCTCAGGCCTACAATCACGCCACCACACGCTACAAAAATACACTTTCCCAAAACATCTAGTACCCACGACAGCGCAGCAGTTGATGCAGCTCTATATGACCAAAGGTCATTCAAAAGAACACTGCGCCGCGGCGCTGCGGCCACGAGGAAAAAGACTATGCGCCAGCACCTTCACAGACTGTCGTGGTATACAATTTACAGTATTGAACTTTTTCGATGTCCTGCCCTTCCACTATTTATTATCCAGGTCCTGCCTGCTCCGATCTAGTTGCGCCGATACGGCACTTTGTGTGTGTCCAATCCTGTTTCCAAGGACACTACTCTAGTTCTCGTTCTAACCTACCCTACGAATCTTCCAACCACTGTACAGTAGCAGGGGGGCACGGCGGCCGTTCACCTAGCCGTGCTAACAAAGCTATGGTGTTCGGTTGGAAGAGATACTGGACGCAGTATCTTGTACCTGCAATTTTTAATTTTCACTCATTGATGCTTCTAAGTCAGTTCAACGCTGTCTCATACGTTGATTTTGCAATAAAGTGCTAATGCTCTCGGCTAATGCTGTACCTAAATGTAAAGGGCTAATGCACACCGCGAAGCAGCCTGAAATCACGCTCCACGGAGCAACCTTCTCAAGTGTGTGTTTTGGATGTTATATGTGAATTTGACCAGAGCACCACCGATCGAAGACCTTCGAATGAACCGGTTGACCAGACGTCGAACCATGGCGTTTGGCTCAAGGCCAGGAGGACAGGACAACTCGGACGCACTGTGAAAAAGCCGGTGCGAGGGAAGGGTGGAGGACCACTCGTGTTTCGGTTGGGTAGGTGCCCTTAGATTAGGTTGGTTCGTTGGGGCGAGGAAGCTGCCAGTGTGAGTGGATAAATCTTTTCACATTGGTCGCGGAGCCCAATAGCTCGGTCGGGGCGATAGTAAAGCTATGGGTTCTGAGGCTGCCGGGACTGAAGATAAGTCCAATGCAATTTGGAATCTTCTGCCGACTTTTGATCCAGGTCAAGATGATGTCAAAGAGTACATTGCAAAGGTCCGCTTCATCAGCGGGATATGTCCAAAGAAGGACCGCCCGATGCTGGCACCACGACTTGCAATGCTATGCAGAGGTACAGCCTATCACCAAGTTCGGAATTTGAAGCCAGAGCTTTTGACCCATCCAGAGAATGGGATCAAGACCTTTCTACAAGCTCTTTCAGCCTGGGAAGAGAGTGCCGAGTTGAAGACTTTCGAATTGTTCGAAAAAGCAATCTATCGGACGACACAGAAGCACGATGAAAGCATTCAATCGTTCGTGAATCGCCTGGACGTTGCTTTCGAAGAAGTTGGACAGGATACAACGTTGAAATCAGTGATCGCTTTCGTATTACTCAAGCAGAGCAGTCTGACACATGAAGATAAGAAGAAGATCCTCACGATGACCAACGGTATGTTTGACAACGATGCAATAGCAAATGCCATGAGGAGTTTGTCAACAAGCGTGTTGTCAGGCCCGGGCGCAGAGAAGAAAAAGGTGTATCCCACGAATTTTGTGGAAGAGTCTCCAGAGGTTGAAGCATTCGACCAACAGTACATGGACCAGAACGTGTTTGCAGCCCAGATTGAAGATGAGGACATTTCTCTGAGCAGTTGGACCAACTGGCCAAGACCGGAGACGCAGACGCCTTGACAGTCCAGAGCTTTGAGAACGAGCTGACTGAATTGTTTCAGGAAGCGCCGGACCTTCATTCAGCTCCCCTGAGTTACCAGGAGGCCAGAGGAAGAATCATTGAGAGAAAGCGCAATCGAGGGTTTTGGCCATTGAAGAGCAGTTCAAGCAGTTCTGGTGGGAGAAAGGGCTTTGGACCCCGTTCGAAAGGCCATCAAAAAGGCCAGTCGAAGGGCGAAGATGAATTGTTGAACAGAATTGCAAGGACACATTGCAAACGGTGTGGGGAGCTGGGTCATTGGAAAGCAGAATGCCCTCAGAGGGCCAAGGAGTCGCAAGCGAATGTGACATCCGCCATGCCAGTTTCCTATGAGCCAGACACCAATGAGCAAGTGTTGTTTGAAGAGATTGAATCCAGACAACGAGGTCAGGGGGTTTGGGAAAGAAAGCAAGTGTTCATTGAAAGTTTTTCAACTGAGTCCAAGGAAGATTATCGAAGCCCGTTCGTTGCATCGAAAAGCCAGAAACCTATCGAGCATTTTGCCGAAGCACATTTTTCCGACGCAATAATAATCAAAGCCAAAGAGTTTTTTCGTGATCGGATGTCGAACAATCGGAACGAAGCCAGGAATCCAAGAACGCCGCTGCTGGATCATCGACCAGTGGCGCACGAAGCTGGCCTCACCAGTAAAGCAGCTTCTTCAGGTGGGTTCCAAGCCAATGGATTAGCCATCCTGGACACAGGAGCCAGCCGAAGTGTGATTGGGGAGGATAACATCCCCAGTCTGATGGAGCAATTGCTGAAGCCTGTCCGTTCCAGAGCTGAGTAAAAGAGAAAGCAAGCCATGTTGCATTCAGGTTCGGGAACAATCAGATAGAATATAGCTATGAGCAACTGCATATCCCCATTGAGCGCAGACGCACTCGCATGTGGTTGATCGTCGAAGTCGTTCCGAAGGCAACTCCGTTTTTGCTGTCAATAGAAACGATGAAACGTCTTGGAACAATCATAGATTTGGAAAAGAGTTCATGTTTCTTGAAAGCATTAGATAGGCGCATTCAGTTGAAGGCCGGGAAAACCGGGTTGCTCATGGTTCAGATTCGAGATTTGTGCCAGCAGTCAAGTGAGTCGCACAGCATTTTTGGAGCAAGCAGTGACCTGAGCAGTCAAGATCCGTTCGTTGAGCCAGATGCCGACTCGTGGAGAAATGATGCAGATGGTGAAAGGCATCGCTCCTGAATCAGGTGGCGACGCAGGTGTCAGAGCAGGAAGTGCCCACCAGTCAGGTGTCGATGATGAGCGCACTCCTGCACGAAGTTCGCAATCAGAGGGAGCGGATCGACGAGCTGGCCGAGATGATGAGGGAGAATCCGTCTCCTTGCCGAAATCCAGAGACAGTCAGTGTCATGACCGAGAGCGATTTGGAGAGTTGGGAGATAGAGCAACGGGGTTATCATCCTCCGAGCCCCCAGAGACAGCCAGTGATGAATCAGGCCCGGACTACACTGACGAGTCCACCGAAGACCAAGTCGACGGCAGCCGGAAAGGGAAGCTTCAATGCCCAAGTCCTGCACCTCAGATTTCAAGTCTGGTTGGAATCTCGGTTCCTGGAAGCCCATTGCGGATGAGCCCAGCAGTGGAGCAGAATGTTCCACAACAACAGCCACCGCAAGATCTGGCATGGACCACGACAGCAATGGAGCGCTGGGGGCAGAAACTAGTGAGTTGGGGAAAGAAGCATCCAGGCAAGCTGTATTCGGTCGTGTACGAGACCGATGCGCAGTACGTGGGTTGGTGCCTAAGTCGCATCAACTCGCTCGAGGCTCCGATCAGCGATTTTGCTCGGTACTGCCAAACCCGTCAACAGATGGAGGAGCAGCTTCGCCGAAGCCAAGGTTTTGCATGAGTTGGGAAGCTTTCGTATCAGATCAAATGATTTGTGTTGAGACGGAATTCGAAGCCAAACTCATGAAAGCAGTAAATCTAGAAGAACCGAGCAGAGCATTTGGGAAACCAATAGATTTGCTTGAAGTCTATGCCCAACCAAACAGCAAACTTGCAGAAGAGGTGACACTACAAGGTGGGAAAGCAGCTAGGTTTACACGTGAACATGGTGATCTAGAAACATTTGAAGGCAAGGTGCAGTTGCTCCGTATGGTTTGCAGGCTGAGACCAAAGCACATTTGGGTAGCGCCAGAGTGTCATCCTTGGTGTGCATGGAACAGATTCAATTCAGGGAGAAGCACAAGGCTGTTCGAAAGAATTCAACGTGATCAAGAGCTGTCAAAGGAACACATTCAGTTGTGCGCGTTGATTTGCAAGATTCAGGTACAACAAAGAAGACACTTCGCAATAGAGAACCCCGGCGCGTCAGATATATGGAAACAAAAGGGGTTGGCAAGTGTTTCTTGATCAATGCAGATTCGGTCTAGTTCACCCAGAAGACAGTAGACCATTGAAGAAATATACAAGGCTTCAAACCACCTCAAATGCAATGGTTCGTAATCTAGACGGAAGATTTTGTCAGGGAAACCACAGCCATGCCCAAATTGCCGGATCATGTCATTTTCATGGCAACCGAATGGCCTTGTCGAGATTTGCCGCGTTCTACCCAAGAGTGTTTGCCAGGGCAGCAGCCAAGAGCGTGTTGCAGGAAACTTATCAGTCTTCACTTCCATTGCTGCGTGAAGCCGATGTGTTAGACGCATACCCAGCCGAGACAGATGAGAGTCCTGCAAAGCGTGCACGAGTTTCGTCGCCGCGAGAATCCAAAAGGAAAGCAGAACCAGTTGAGCAAGAAAGAACACTCCTCTCAGGTTCCCAGTGGGAAGGAGTTTTCGACTGGTTGCAATCCAATTTGCCAAAGTCCGGATCCGTCAGTTTGCCAGTCACTGAATGGCCGGAGAATCAACCAATGCCATTCGTAGGACCATATGCCAATGCAGAAGAACAAAACAACTATATGACTTGGGAGAGGAACAGTGGACCAAACAAACTCTTAGAAGAGTGGCTAAGCCAAGTCATATCATGATTTGATTTGTCTGTTTGGAAACCAGCCAGAAGTTTCAGAAGAAGCTGAGCCTTCAGACCGACCAGCTGACCCCGTTCAATCCGGCATTGAAGCAGATGCGTCAAGTATGCCAGATGCCCGACCGGCAGAGCCAAGTTCGAGCGTAGTTCCCAGAGCTGAGGATCAGCAAATCGAAGCCAGAGAAGGTCAGCTAAGAGCAGCCGTTCCAGCATGGACCCCGCAATCGTCAAACAAATCAGGACCGAAGTACTTGAATTTAGATGGGTTCCAAAGGTCTCTGATACAACGAATACACAACAATCTAGGACAACGGCAGAGAAGCTGGCAAGCCATCTTCGTAGACTTCGATTCTCTCAAGAGCTAATAGATGGTGCAAGTGAATACCTATGTCAATCCTGCTCAGAAAGAGTATCCCCGAAACTTGCGAGTCCAGGAAAGCTGAAAGAACCGAAAGACTTCAATGAAGTTATCGCCCTAGACGGTTTTGAGTGGAGAAACAATGCAGGCCAAAAGTACTATGTGATCCACATATTCGATGAAGCCACCCATTTCCATTTGGGGAAAAGATGTAGCAGGGGTACCGAAGAAGCAGAAAGAGTAGTAAATGAGACATGGATTCACTGGGCCGGCCCTCCGCAGACCATTGTGCGTGATCTTGCCGGCGAGTTCGTAAGTCAGAAGTGGAAGAACATGTTCCAACAAAATTGAATCCAGTCGACTACATCAGCAGCTCCATGGCGACGAGGCAGGATAGAAAGGCATGGAGGCACAGTGAAAGAAATGCTAAGTAGGGTAGATCAACACCAGCCCATTCAGACAGATAAAGAGTTTGACTATGCGCTACAGCAACGCTTTCAAGCCAAAAATTCATGAGTGTAGCAAAAGGGTCAGGATTCCCGTTCACTATGTAGTGATGAGTCAACCATCGTTCAGATCACTCCCTCGATGATAGTGATGACCCTCAACAAGAAGTCTTCCAGAAACGAATGAAGATTAGAGCAGAGGCGAGAAAGGCACTAATAGATGCAGATAACAGCCAAGCCATTCGTAGGGCATTGCTTCGACAATCAAGGGGTAGGGAACATGATTGGCATTGTGGGGAATTGTGCATGATATGGGATAAGCATAAGGCACCAAACATGCTTGAGAAAGGGAGATGGGTAGGACCGTGTCAGGTGGTAATGAACGAATCAAGAACAGTGATCTGGGTGACCCATATGAACAAATTGCTTAGAGTTGCAAGAGAAAACATGAGATCTGTGTCACTCAGAGAGTTTCAAAGCCACCACGGTTTCAGCCAGATAGGTGATCAGAAGAAGTTGCAAGAAATGGCCGAACAACTTCGTACCCAATTGAAAGAACGCAGTGGCATGTTTCAGTTCTCAGACCAGGTAGGAGACATTGAATATGAGCCAACGACTGCATCTCCTTCGAACGCACCATCAGTGCAACCAGAGGAAGAGCCTCACCGCAGGATGTCGGGAACAGATCAATTGATCGGCCTCCCACCAGGTTTGGACGCAAGTCAAATTCCAATAGATGATCCAAACGCAGACGATGAACTTGGCAGAGCTCCTGAAGGTGAAATAGGTCCTGATTGGCCAGATAATGAAGTAAATCCATCCGAATCTGTGGGTGATTCAATGGTGGTAAATGCATATGTAGTTGAGGGGATAGGAGAACAAGGGGTAAGTGATAAGGGCACTCTCTGGAGTGAAGAATCACTGAATGCAGAAGCACAGGTATGCAGTTTCAAGTTCACAGTTCCAGTGAAAACATTGGAAAAGTTATGCAAGAATCCGTGTTTTCACGCCGAAGCATTAAACAAGGCAGCCAAGAAAACGCACACAGAAGTCCACTATCATCAACTGAGCCCAGAAGAAAGGAAGCAGTTCGATCAAGCCAAGCGGAAAGAATTGAAATGCTGGATTGAAACAAACACTGTGGAACCACTTCTAAGGAACAAGATTCATCCAAGCCGAATTATGACATCCAAGTGGGTGTTGACGTGGAAGGAGGACCATACCTCACCGACAGGACGCAAGCCGAAAGCTCGGCTCGTCATCTGGGGATTCCAGGGCCCGGAGGTTTAGTATCCACCGAAAGCCCCACGCTCTCCCGAGGTGGTCGCATGATGATCGTTCAGACAGTCAGTTTTGAAGTGGAAACTACAATCGTTCGATATCAAAACTGCATTTTTGAGGGGAAAATCAGACGAGAGAGAACTAGCACTTTATCCCGTACCAGAATTTCAAGAAATGCTGAATCTGTCAAAAGAACATGTATTGGCACTCAAAGGAAACGTGTACGGCAGGGTGGATGCTCCTCTCTTGTTCTACAAAGAACTTCGTAAGAACCTAGAATCAGAAGGTTTTGAAGCGCATCCCTTGGACAATTGCATGTTTTGTTGAGGAACCCCACCGATCCAGCCAAGATTGATGGAATTCTTGGAACCCATGTTGATGACGGGATAGGCGGAGGAAACCAAAGATTTGAACAAGCCTTAGAAAGAATCCAAAAGAAACTCCCTTTTGGAAACAGAGAGTCTGGGCGATTCAAATTTACAGGACTTATGATAGAGCAGAGAGCCGACTATTCTGCGAGCGTCAGCCAAGAAGAGTATGTACATCAAATAGATCCCATAGACATCCCCAAACTGAGAAGAAAGGATCTAGAGTCAAAAGTGACCAGCAATGAGTTGCAACAACCCAGAGGCTTGTGCGGCAGCTTACAGTACGCAGCAGTTCACTCACGACCCGACATTATGGCAAAGGTGTCATATATGCAAAGGATTTGTAGCGCAGAAATCAAGGACTTGATTGAAGCAAATAAGATTCTAAAAGAAGCCAAAGATACTTCAAGTACCTCAATCTTAGTGCAACCCATTCCAATGCATCAATTGACATTTGCCAGTTTTGGGGACGCGAGTTTTGCATCGGAAAGCCAGCTGAAGGCCCAACAGGGGGTGTTCATTGCAGCATGCGCCAAAGAACTTGGTGAAAATCGCATTTCGGACATATCCCCAATTGCATGGCACTCGAAGCAAATTAGCAGGGTCGTAAGATCAACATTGAGCGCAGAGGCATACGCCATGTCATCTTCGTTGGACAAGCTCACTTGGATTAGGTGCATGTGGAGCATAATAATCAAAGATAGCCGATTTAAGTGGCAAACGCCAGAAGTGTCTTTGCAAGCTGAGCCCAATTGTTGATCACAGACGGTAAAAGTTTGTACGACCTAGTCAACAAAATAGCAACACCAAATCGTCAGGAGTGGCGTACAACCATCGAGGTAATGTTGATCAAACAACAGTCTAATGCGCCCACAGACTGTCGATGGATCTCGACGGCAATACTGTTAGCAGATTGTTTGACTCTTCGTTCACAAGGAAGGTGCTTAGCTTAGGAAAGTTTCGGATTTATGACGACAGCAGTTCGCTCAAAGAAAATCCCAACCGAAAGTTCAGCGCTCGATGGATCGATGCCTTTCGATAGTTTCATTCGAAAAAGAGAACATAGTCAATGTGAATTTGACCAGAGCACCACCGATCGAAGACCTTCGAATGAACCGGTTGACCAGACGTCGAACCATGACGTTTGGCTCAAGGCCAGGAGGACAGGACAACTCGGACGCACTGTGGAAAAGCCGGTGCGAGGGAAGGGTGGAGGACCGCTCGTGTTTCGGTTGGGTAGGTGCCCTTAGATTAGGTTGGTTTGTTGGGGCGAGGAAGCTGCCAGTGTGAGTGGATAAATCTACTCACAGTTATATATATATATATATTTTTTTTAAAAATCTTAGCTTTTCACCTGCTGAGCAACAGGCTTGCCTCGAGTTGACCGGCAAGAGACACTTGCTTGGATGGCACAGGCGTGTCAATGTCAACATAGCAATCTCAGTTTTGGACTTCTTGTGGTTGGAAGAACGGCATGTTTGTGAACTTTTTGGTTGAACTCAGCAGTTGACTCAGTTGGTAAAGTTTTTCCATCCATTCGTCTGGTTGTAAGAGCTTTGAGTGAACATTCTGTGTTTTGTTTGGAATGACTCAACTTTCCATGGCTACTGACACGCCGCAGCGGGGCAAGAACGCATAAGCACTGACCGATACTGACTCCGTCCACACATGCAACAACTGTCACGTCACATTGTATTATTATTACTATTATCGGTTTATATACTGTAATGCCAATCATTGAAAGAGCGTCATGCCACATGCTGCGACAACGTCTAACAACGTTTTGACGAGAGCGTCCAAACCTTTTGTTCTTGCAACTAACAAACTACTTCACATTTAGATTCAGATAGTGTACACCAGATAACGCACACATATTTTGTGAAGAAGACCCCCCAAGCCTTGACATGTTTCGAACCTGCTTACGAAGATGCCCTGCAGACTCACTTTGATTTTGAGAAGATATTTTTTCCTGTGGGAAACTCGCCAAACTCTTTAGCTGAACATCCAAGTCACTCAATCCTTCACACATTCGCGTACATTCAATATTGCATGGACGAAATGGACAGGCCTTTGACGTCATGAACTTCCCGCAGACTTTGTTTTTCGATACAGTTTGGAGCCAGGAAATGCATGTGACACTGGTGATGTGGGTTAGGCAGATGCCTGCAGCCCTAGAATCTCTGTCTGTCAAAGGCTCTGCTACTTGATAGATACTATGCGTGTTTGCCAAGGGAGGCCTGGGCTTCTGTGTCTTTCGGGTTTAGCGTCTTGATTGGTTTTCATTTTTCGGGATGTGCTGCTTGGGTTTGAGGACTTAAGTACAGCAGATTCACAGAGAAGGCTTTTGGCAGCAGTTCAAGCCCAAGATGAGTTGTTCGGCTTGTTTCATCTCTCTCTCTCTCTCCTATTCATCAGACTTTTAGATGCAAAAGACCATTTTCCAGAGGTCTGTGTGGCGATCAAGACTGGGTCAAATGCTGAAACGCAGCTTCCCTTGCGGCAGGAGAGCAGCAGCTCTTGTTTTTTTGGTACAGCATCAATATACACGAACAGTTATCCTATTTTGTCACATGATCCTCGTTTCATTTGGGAAGATTGATTGACCCCAGGTAGTCACGCACTTGGGCCATGACGAGGCTTGAACAAGTTAAGTCGTGGCACAGTATTGTTTGTTATTCTCAATCGGGTTTGTAACTGATGATACAAATCAAGGGAGTGCCGGATGTTATTCTATGATTTTGTATAACTTTCCGTACCCATTGGACTGTCATTGTGCTTCTGTCCAGGTATCGTTCGACGATGTCATAGCTGCTGAGCTTTGCATACTTAGGAAGCTAAGGCGACATCCTTCTCTTGTCTCTTGAGCAAACTGACTGTGATTCGAGATGCTTCGAGTAAGAGTCTGCTAGGCTACTACTTGTCATGTTTGACCCATCTGAACTTTCGTAGGTATGATGTCGGGACGCCAACGCCATATGATTTCCTGGAGGCAATGCTATTGCCGACGCCGGAGTCGCCCCATTTGCCGTGACGAGCAGGCTTTAAGTGCAAGGCTGAAGGACTTCCAACTGCCAAGCGCTCGATGAGAATTTCGATCAAAGTGACGCAAAGCTCTTCTTGAAGTTCAAACAGATTCAGTCTCACTGCAAATTTGAGTTCAGTGCGCTCCAACCTTTCTACTCTAATAACGTATGTACTGTATGCATGTATGTATTTATGTAATGTTTACAATGTAATGTAATGTAATGTCATGTATGTAATGTCATGTATGTATGTATGTATGTATGTATGTATGTATGTATTTTTTTCTCCTGAAGGTGCATTTCGGTTGGGCCGTGGTGGCCTGGGTTCCGGCGCTGTGGCCTCAGTGCCGCTCAGCCATCTCAAAAGAAGTCGACAAGGATCTCCGGGTCATAGGCAGTGTCCGCCTCTTCTTCAGCTTCTTCGTGGGTGTTGGCACTCTGCTCATCGGTCTCTGGCTGCATCTCAGCCGAGAATCTGAGCTTTTTGGGCACGGGAGGTGACAGTTCGTCAGCTGGGTGTCATGGCCGATGATGTGGCTTGTGGAAGCCATTGGTGCAGTTGCAGTTGTGCTGAGGTGTGGCTCAGGTGGTACTGCAGGACCGTGAGGATTGGTCTGACTGAAGAAATGAGCCAGTGTCGGCGAGGTTGGTTTGTGACCTTTGCATTCCCGTTGAAGCCCTTTCGTGAGAATCAGCCGGTCTTGAGCATCCAAGTGGGTGTGAAGTCCGCAGCCTTTGCATTGTATGCCTTTGCCAATCTGCCACAAAGTGTGGGTTCCGTGTGCTGCATGCACTTGGGAGAAAGGTGCATCAATGCAGCTGCTGTTCAGGAAGTGGTTGAAAAGCTCTTCATTGACCCGTTTATGGATGGCCTGGTTGCATTTGGTGCACTTCAAGTAGCCAGTGGTCTCTTGTAGGTGATGAACATCAGGGGTGGTCGGATGTTCTTGTTGGAGCTGGAGTATTGAGGCTATGCGGCTAGCCCTTGTGGGTTTCTTCCCAACTGCCCGGCCGGGTGGTAGATCTGGTTCAGGTGTTGGTGCTGTGAGTTGCGCACAGTCCTCATGGAGCCTTTCTTCGATCATGGATGCCGGCAAGCCCTGGTGGACCCTGGTTTGGCAGGTGTGGAATTGGTAGCCGCTGCGGTGGGCCTTCCACTGATGCTTGCCCGGTTGCCAGGGCTGCTGACACTGAGCGATGAGGGTCTTTTTCCTTTGCTTGGTCTTGTGGGCTGTTGCTCTGCCCGGTTTGGTGTGCAGATAGTGCTCCTTGTCTTCGTAGATTTTGGCCAGCCTGGCGGCCGCATGTGTGTAGATCTCCAGGTGATCTTGGTCGAGGACGCGCTGCCATGCTTCTTTCTCGGGGTTGTGGATGCTAGTTGCCCTCTCCCAAGCCGCTAGGGCTGCATCCCTTTGCCGCTGGCGTAGATGTGGTTCGTTGCCCGGAGCGTCAGGGGTCTTGTGGTTCTTGTGGATGTAGAGGGGTGTGATCAGAGTAAAGTACTCTGCTAATTGCCCCTGGACCAGGTCATGAAAGCCCTTCCGCTTGGCTGGGTTGATCCAGCTTCCCAGACCGAACTGACCTGGACAATCACCCTGGTTGGTGTCTGGATGAATTGAGCCAGAGTGAGGAGCCCTTGGAAGATGGCACGTGCTTTTGTTTGAGGTCCTCGTGCCATTCCAGTGATGGTGCCTTTTCAGAGAGTAGCCATGAATGCAGAGGGCATAGATCCAGGCCTGAGCTCGTTTGTCTCCTGACGTGGGAGTGGCATCGACAGTGACTGAAAGCCCTTGCCACGGTTGTAGTGGAAGTGGTTCAAGAGATTGCCAACAGCCATGCCCTGCCAGGCCGAGTGGTCTATGGAGGTGGTCCTGTGGCTCTTTTGGTCTCCACCCGTAAGCCCAGAGAGGCTCTTCCAGCGGGTCTTGTAGCCTTTTGTGCTTTTGGTTGTGGTGCCATTTGCGCATCCAAATGATGTGCTTCGGTGTCGCCGGAACTTGACAGATGGGGCACAGTTTGGTGCTGGTGCCATCCTTGAACCTGATGGCCGCTTGGTTCCAAGTGCGGATGTGTGTGGCCTGGGCCTTTTGGTGGCCTTAGATGCCGTGGTCCAGTCAATGCCGCTGACGAGTGCTTGGCAGTTGCGTCTGCTGGCGAACCGATGCTGTAGCAGCCATAGGCCCTTTGACGTGGTACCAAGGGTATTGCTGCTTCCGGAGCAAAGTTTGCAGCTCCATCCATGCCCGTTCAACATGTGGTAGGTGCTCCGTAGGCCAGTGGCTGATGAGGGCGTGGAGTGCCTGGACATGTTGGATGACCACTTGATCAGCTGGGTCCATGTATTTGGTCTGTTGTGAGCTCAACCCTGCAAAGAGGGCTGCAAGGTGCCCTGGTGGAAAGCTCAGAGCCCTGTAGCCAACTGTTCACTGGTAGAGCGCTGGATGTGAAGACTGATCATCCAATCTAAGAGCCTTTCCATGTCGTGGCATCCCTCATATCTTGTCAACCTCAACAATTGTAATTCCTGTTGAAGCTTGAAATGCAAACTGGGCCAGGAGTCAGTGAGGCTGATGATGCAATCAGGAATTCCCCCATAGCCCGTGCGCTTCCATTGCTGTCCATTGGAGATGTCGGCGCAGATTCTGTGGGTTGGTGAGGATGCTGGTCAGCGCTTGGGCGATGACGTACACATTGGTTGGCAAGGAAGTATGGTCTCCTTGCACTGCAAGATGCTTGTGGACGACGTTCGAATTCTCCAATCGTTTCAGGTCAGTCAAAAATTGCTGTCCACTGTTGACAGTCCAATCTCTTTCATAAGCCTCACACGAGGTCATGAGATCTCGCCGACAGAGCTCGCGCAGGGCCTGTTGCCCCTTTGCAAAAAAATGAGGAGCCGGTGTCAGCTCCGTCTTGTTCCGTGATGGTCACCAACAGAGAGGCCAGTTGAGCCCTTGGGGTCCCGTTGCTGGCAGTACCCGTAAGGGTCTGCACTGGTGTAGAAGAGCTCGGCGCCCCTGGGTCAGGTCGGCCCTCTTTATTGGCGGGGGATTGCAAAATGCCTCCTCCCCTCAACTTGAAAAATCCGGGATCAGATCTCCAAGGCCCATAGCTCCCCGTACGGGCCGTGGCTCGTCTCGAACCCCGTGGCTGTAAGAGTGTCAACCAAGTTGCCCAAATCCCTGCAACTCAGTTGAAAAACCCCGTCAAATTGACATGAAGTGTCAGCAAAACCCCCATCAGTCAAAGCAAGCACATGCTTGGACTTCTGATGCTGCTGTGCGGCGGCGCTTGGTTTCTTCCTCCTGGTTGTCGTGCTGTGGCCTTTTCAGCATCGTGTGTTGAGCTGAGCCTTTTGGTCTTCAGTCAAATTGACTCCTAGAGTTGTGATGAAACCCGCCACCGCCTCCGGCACCGTGTCTTCCATCATCGAGTCATCATGGAGTCCTTCTGTTGGCTTGCTAGTGTTCACTAGAGCCATATATGCCGCGCTTGTCGAGTTCGCATGTCCCCGTAGGTCTTCTTTGCCTGGTCCAGCTTGTGCTGGAGGGTGAGCTTCCTGGGACAAGTCACGGGGTGTGGAAACCTGGGCCTTGAGCTTCTGAGCCATGTCCCGTTCCGTGTCAGATGGCGGACGAGTGATCTTCTCCACCAACTCCTTGACTGCCGCTGGCAACTGGGAGAGATTCTCCTGGAGGACATCCTTCAAATCAGGTTCTGGATTTGGGGCAGGAGGTCGAATGCCTAGTTGCTCCACTTGTTGCTGGAGCTTGGAGCCCAGAGAGGTCCATGAAGCCGTCAGAAGGTCAGTCGTGGCCTTATGCCGTCCTTGCCTGTGTCCTCCAAGACCAGGTGGTGGGGCAACGGGCCGTTGTCTTTGACCATACCTCTTTGGAGAGGGAGACTTCTTGATGGAGAAACCGTTGGCTGGTTTGGACCAACTCTGTCCGCATTTCCTGCACACATAACCTTCACATACTCTATCGTTCCAAATCCAGTTGCTGCGTCCTGTGTTCTGGCAGCATTGATAGCTCCGGCGCCCGCCTGCATACATCTTGTTGACAAAGAGGCTGCAGAGGCCACCGAACTCGAGCTCCGAAGCGTCCAGGTAGGTCCGCCGCAGGCCAAACCAAACGGTGGAGACGCTTGAGCCTTGAGCCTAATGTATGTATGTATGCATGTATGTATGCATGCACGCATGCGCATGTGCATGTGCATGTGTATGTGTATGCGTATGCGTATGCGTATGTGTCTGTGTGTGTGTCTGTGTGTCTGTGTGTCTGCGTGCATGTGTGTGTGTACGTGTGTGTATGTATGTATGCATGCATGTATGTAGGTGCATATGCATGTATGTGTATGTGTATGTGTATATGATATATGTATATCTATATATATATATGACTTGAAAGGTATCGCAGCTAAGGTCCCCTGAGATTCCTACATGGATCCACGCCGATGGCTCCAGAACCCCGTGTCCGGATAGACGCAAGAAACCACAAGCGTTCAGGAGAAAAGACGGCGTATTGCACTCAGCTTGCTTCACTTTTTGTCGGACAGCTTTCACGGTTCCTCAGGGCACCTTTTTCAAGTTGGTAGCGGAGCCGGTAACCCCGGTGGTATGCTCGCGTTTGGGGACAGGACAAGATTGAACTTCCTTCGCTATTACATTCCTGGATCCTAAAGCGCCACACCACCGGCCCGCTGGAAGATGGCAGCACACTTGCGCGATGGGCCCGCGACCACACAATATGGTCCATAACAATATGTCCCGGCCCCAATCCGAAAACGGATACGAGCGCTCATGTTCAGGGCCCCACCAAGGGCAGGCGACCCTGCTGGCAGGATGTTAACACGCAACACAGGAGGCCTACAATAATCGATGATGCCCGGTGAACTTGAGGGTGATGGTGTTCGTCCGTCATGGGCGAACCTACCAGGAAGGTCCGTCGGTCAGACAATGACATGCAATCACTGTTCCCAGTCGCAGTGTCTCGTGGTAGGGCATCGCAGAAAGGGCAATCTGAAAGGTCAGATGCAACTGATGAGTTACACTTGGGATGTTTTTCTCACAATTGTGGGCTCTTTTTGATCAAGCAACTGGTTCCCAAGCCGGCTTGTCAACGTGGAGCATTATATCAGATGGTAGACCAATGCAGTGTCATGGCTGCAGTTTGATTGAACATCTTGTGGCCAAGTGTCTATGGAGGCAGGGTCAGACGGACGCCAATTTGTTCACTCACATCCGACCGTCGCATCTTGCCAAGGATCATCGACAAGAACATCAACC
>CAXAMN010022417.1:461483-505877 GCA_963970005.1 Durusdinium trenchii | reverse complement strand
TATATATATATTTAGCTACCCCCCAAAAAATCTACCTTGTTTGCCTGTTGCATGCCTGTTTGAGTGATATTTTCAGATATCAAATGAACCGTTTGGACAATTTCACTGATTTCAGAGAACAAACTGAGCACAATTTTGACCATATTGTGGTCTTTGACTGGGTGTTAGTTAAATCATTGATGGGTTCCAACTGCTTTGTATCACCGGCGCCTATGATGATTTTATTGTCCTTGTGCTTTTCAGTAAAGTTTAAAAATTAAAAGATTGGTCATATAGATTTCATCAAAGAAAATGACATGAAAATTGCTATGATCAAACTCTGGTAGTTCATCCTGCTTATGAACTGGAAATCTTAAAAATGTTATGGGTTGTTGCGTCACCTTATATTTTTTGACTTAACCAGTTATAAGGCTCTACAAACAAAATTTGTTTATGCACCTTTTAAAGCTACTGACCTGTGTAACTCGATCCAGAAAATTTTGATCTGATCATGCAGGGGTTTTGTTTTTCAACTTGCTTACATATTCCGGGGTTGTCCCATTCATCCACCACCTCTGTTGGTTCATTTTCTAGTTTTGGAATTTCAATTAAGTCATTATATCAAAATATGTACTTATTGGTTGGAAACTGGTTGATTTGTTTGTCAGTCTCCACTTGCCTATGCCTTCTTTAAGGTTCAATATTCCAGTCTGATATGATTTTATAACATGATTTGGTTCACCCATCACTCTAGTCAAACCGTCTGCATGGATACTGAGTAGACCTTAATATCATTTTCTGAAAAAATGATTACGCTGCATTCATTGAAAAGTTATGATATTGAAGAAGCAGCTCTTTTATATCTCTAGGCCCATTGAAAAATTCATTTCGATGGGTTGTGTTTAAGATGCAATAGGTACTGTGTGTTTGTTTCTTCTTTTTTTTCTATTTCTTGTTGTATGGCACAAACTCTTCCTCCAAACTCCCTCTGGTAATGGCAAGACTCCCTCAAAGTGTGAAACTGTAACTTCTGTGCGGTGTTGTGATGTTTCCTATTTTCTTTTGGTCATCTTTAGTAAGATCGGTTTCCCATAGTTCATTAACAATCTGGTCATAATTGACCCAATGAATGAATGAATGAATGCTTGAAGGAGTTTTGTAACAAAATATTTTTCGTTGTTTGCTTCCAATAGTTTTCTTAAGCACTTTCCATATATTAAGTTATACTTCTTATGAAAAACATGTGATGCCTTCACTTCCACCGTATACAATGTAAAACTAGATATTTTGCTAATGTCAATGTCATCCCTGTAATGTTCCAACTATCAAACTCATAAAAGCCGGTATGAATTTAGTCTGTGTAAATGCCCATGTAAAGGCTTTAGTCCTGTCAATCTCTTTCAGTTTTGTTGTATCAGTGTTTTACTCAAATAAACTGATGGGACTATAGTCCTACAATGTTTTTTATCAAAATAACCTGATGGGACTATAGTCGTGTCATACTTTGATATATTTGTGTCATGTCTTATTGCAGGATGACCCTTGAGATGCTGACTGCATGTTGGTTCCAGGAAAGTACGCGTACAAGCGCTTTGTACGCGTACATTGCTCAAAACAACGAAACAAAAAAACAAGATTGAGCACAACTCTTGTCAGGAATCTTGGCTTGATGCAGCCAATGCACATTACACAAGTTGGATGACCTGGGTCTCAAAAAAGGACACACCCCAAGCCAAGATTCATTTGTAAGCGTACTGTACGCACAATAGTCCAACCAAGAAACCAAGAACCAAGATTCATTTTCATAGGTCTGTGCAATCTTGGTTCTGGGTTTCTTGTTTTGACCATTGTATGCGTACAGTACGCGTACTCCCCTGCAACCAATGATGTGCAGCGAGCATCACAACAGTTAGCGTACAGTAAACATTGACCATTGTACGCGTACAGTACGCGTACTTCCCTGCAACCAATGATGCGCAGTGAGCATCTCAACAGTTAGCATACAATAAGACATGTGTATATATATATATATTTTTTTTTTTACATGGTACTCCCCTTTCATCAAATTGATGGATGAGCATCCACAACCGTGAAACAAATAAAAATGGTAGATCTTTTGGGGGGGTATCATTTATATATATACCCTATAAGTCCAAGCACTAGTTTTATAATAGTCGTTGTGACAACCACCATTCCCGAATCATCAACATCAAGACAACAACCTCCAATCCCAGATCAATCTCGGGCATGCTTTTCTGACTCCACTCCAACGGGCTCTTACTTTCGTTTTCGCGTTTTCGCCGTTTTCGCGTTTTCGCATTTTTTGCCGTTTTCGCCGTTTTCGCGTTTTCGCGGTTTTCGCGTTTTCGCGTGGCCTGCCCCTGCATCACCGGGGGCCGACACACACGTTTCGTATGCACAGAGGTGATGAGAGGGGAACCTGTCAGGGGGGAAGGGAGAAAACAAATGAAAGAAGATATAGCAGGTTCAAATGACAGAGGAAGCAGAAGAGAGGAAAGGACAAGGCAAGGAAAAGAAATAGGACAGATATACAGGAAGAAAGAGGGACAGTAGAGGAAAAGAGACAAAGGAAAACAGGAAGAGACGCGCAGGAGAGGGGAAAGATAAATAGGAGGGGTGGGGCAGGTGGGAGAGCTGGGATGATTGGAGCCACTATAAGATGGCACATGCCAGGTGATGAGAGGGGAGCCTGTCAGGGGGGAAGGGAGAAAACAAATGAACGAAGATATAGCAGGTTCAAATGAAAGAGGAACCAGAAGAGAGGAAAGAACAAGGCAAGGAAAAGAAATAGGACAGATATACAGGAAGAAAGAGGGACAGTAGAGGATAAGAGACAAAGGAAAGAGGAAAAAGAGGAAGAGACGCGCAGGAGAGGGGAAGGATAAATAAGAGTGGTGGGGCAGGTGGGAGAGCTGGGATGATTGGAGCCACTAAGATGGCAGCCAGGTGATGAGAGGGGAGGCTGTCAGGGGGAAGGGAGAAAACAAATGAAAGAAGATACAGCAGGTTCAAATGAAAGAGGAACCAGAAGAGAGGAAAGAACAAGGCAAGGAAAAGAAATAGGACAGAGATACAGGAAGAAAAAGGGACTGTAGAGGATAAGAGACAAAGGAAAAAGGAAGAGATAAATAACGGGGGCGGGGCAGGTGGGAGAGCTGGGATGATTGGCACATGCCAGGTGATGAGAGGGGAGGATGTCAGGGAGGAAGGGAGAAGACAAATGGAAGAAGATATAGCAGGTTCAAATGAAAGAGGAATCAGAAGAGAGGAAAGAACAAGGCAAGGAAAAGAAATAGGACATATATAAGAAAGAAAGAGGGACAGTAGAGCATAAGAGACAAAGGAAAGAGGAAGAGAAGCGCAGGAGAGGGGAAGCATATATAATAGGGGGGCAGGTGAGAGCCGTGGGAAAAAGACCGTGTTGCTGCCTTTTTGATCCTTTTTGCAATTTTTGCTGGGTTTTTTGATGTCTTTTGATTTTCTTGATTTTGAACGTATATTTCACTGGTTTGCCATCTTAACTCCCGAGCTTTGATGTGCCATCAAACCGGTCGAAGGGATCAGGCGCTTTTTGTGCCTTTTTGCAACTTTTCCCCAGTTTTTTTGATTTTTTTGATTTGGGACATTTTTTCCCCCTGGTTTGCCATCTTATCTCTCGAGTTTGGATGTGCCATCAATCCGTAAACCGGTATAAATCTCAACAGGAATCACGGGCTGTACACCTCGCGCGATACAGTAGCCGGAACGTAAGCGTACACAAATAGCGGCTGGCACAGGCCTGGTCTAAGAAAAAGTGGCCTGTTGACGCAGGGTATACTCCGATGTTGCAACTCCGGTCTATAATTGGCATTGTCGAGCAAAAGCTGGGTCAAAGTTCTGCATCACAAAATCATCCTGCAGGAGACCCTTGTCACAGAAGTCGTTTTATATACTGTACATAGAAACTGTTGTGTGACCCATCCGAGCCTCACCCTCACCCGGAGGGAATTCCGCAAGCTTGCAAGATTGCTGAGGAATGCTGAGGAACCCCAATGTCCATGGCACCCAATCCAAGTAAAATGCTTGGTATGGTAGTGGCGACCATGCCTCCATCTCCTCCCAGTAGACGGGCGAAAACAACGTTTGCTTCAGGTACTCTAGAGCAAACCACATGATCAAAGCCCTACAACTCCGCATAAGTCGAAGAAGTTGCCTGTCCTCAACGGGTTGCCATATGATCTTCCCATGGATTTGGTTTCTCTTGCATCAAGTCCTCTCATGAAGATAAGATTGGCAAGTCGTGCCAGAATCCAAAGATCACTCGGTTTGAGGATCTCAGAGGTCGCATGCGAGTTCGATACTTGCCAGTTTGAACTATGGCATCTTGATAAGCCCCTCTGCTTTGCCATGGCTCAGTTCGCGGCCCGGGGATACCGGCCCATCGGGCGTACCGTGGGCTCTGTGGCCCTTGAAGGTCTGAGCCACAACGCCGTCTAATTCGTCATTATCCTGCCCCAGAAAGCCGCAGGAGAAAATCCAACGCAAAACCATGTCATGATAAGTCATGATTCCCCATTCCCACAACAACCATGCAAATCGCGCAGTCCCGACACCAAAAACACAATCCAGTGATGTGTTTTCATCACTCCTTGATCACCCACAAGTGACCCAAAGGGGAAACCGTATTTGATATCACTATATAGCCAGCACCACATATATGCTTGAGATGACGAATTTCTCGCAGTGCCGAGAAACCCCCTTCATACACGAGACTTGCAATTGCACCTCAGTGACAGTGAGAGTCAAGAAAAGAAAGAAACAAACAGTCAAGAGTGAGCAACCTCCAGAAACTGCAGTCAAATACAAACTTGGCACAACCTCAAACTGAACAGCGGTGCCAAGGGATGGAACGTGTTCGAGCCGCCATTCGGTGTGATTCCAGATCATAAGGCCAGACATTGAATACAAACCTACATGTTACACTCTGAAAAGGCATTTTTTGCTGCAATTCCTGGACTTTCCAGGCTCATGTTCTTCATAGCATCGCAGAGCGTCCGGCAGAATGGTTCCCACAGATTGCTGCTGAGGGAACGCCTGTCGTTTGGAGGAGCCTGGATGCAGTCCCTGTACACTGTACACATCAGTTTTATCCCATACTCTACATGTCCCGACTTGATGTGCCTTGCCGGCCTTGCCTTACCTTTCACTTGTGTCCCCGCACATGGTGATGATGCAGGCCCGAAGAGATCCTTTTGGTGGATGATGTGAGGACAAACTTTCAAAGTGGTGGAACCAACACTAAGCAAGTCTTTCGCTGCTGCAAGGTTGCACGTTCCTTGGCAGCTGTTCATGCTTCTTGATGCTTATTTTGAAACATGAGCTTAAGTACCTGCATTGTGCAGATGAGCCAAGGCTATGATGCATCTTCTTTCCGCGACATGGGCTTTGTCAGGGATATGGGTGGCATTGGCGCGCACAATGAGGAGTGACAGTGATAGACCGGATTTCATTGAACATTGAGGACTTCAGGAACAAAACGACATTTCGAAGGGTGAACATGGGGCTTAAACGTTATCCGAAAAAGCTTACAGTTGCTTGTGGTTGATTCATATTGATTCCGTTCCTGTTCCCAGGAGGATTACAAAACTCTGATAGAGTTTGCCAACCGACCATGGGCGTTCAATGTTGACTTCCGAGTCCATTGTCTGGAACGCGGCTTTGAGGGTGCCGAGAAGAAACCACCAGTGAAACTGATCATCTTCGATTTCGACGGAGCCTTGACTCTTTACACTTTCATGCCAGAGGACATGCTTCGACTCCAAATGCTGTCACGACAGAGCATCTTGAAGAGGGGAAAACACCATTTGAGTTAGTTAGTCAGAGTCAGAGTTTGTTGGAACAGTTTGGAGGACCCCCGATGTAGCAACGAAATTGGCTTCACGGCCAACGAGTCGGTACAGAAGCGATACGTTCCTCGACTGCAGCAACAGTGTCTAGTTTGCACTTCACATTGAGAAGGCACAATTTTTGTAGGTGCAGTATAACTTCGAGACTCCCTACTTGGATGGAAGCAGAGTGGACCAACTTAGAAGCCTGCTAAAGTGCTTGGCCTACGACCCCGAAACTGGTGAAAGGCCTGATCAAACCTTTCTCTCTGCAGTTGTGACATGCCACAAAGTTTCAAAGTTGGTTCCAGCACCGAGAATCGAGGCGGGTTTTGGCGGTTCTGACAATCAATGAGGCCCGAGAAGTATGCACGCTGGAAAAATGGATTCAAGCGGACCGGACATTTGCATACTTTTGGAACTTAAATGTTACATACATTTTTTGGTCGGGCCCTTACATCCTTTTGCTCGGGCCCTTGGGCTTCGGGTTGCTTTGTTTCTCGGTGAAGGCCGGGGCTGTTGCTGTGCTAAATGTTCTCAGCATGGCCGGCCTTTCGGATTCTTTCAGCGCAATCTGGACGTTATCCACCCGTGGTCAGCCCGGTGGCGCTTACAGGGAGGGCCAAGAGTGGAAAACGCTGCTTGGAAGTGGAACATGATCCAAAACGCAGCTCAATTGAAGCTTCACTTCGCTTCAGATGTCAGCATTTTGCACAATTGTGAGTATTTGTAAGAAAAACACATTCAGATGCTTCTAAGTCACTATGCGGCTGTGGACGTATTATTGAACGTTGGAGTTGACAAGGACTGTTGTTCTCCAGGTTCACACTGCCGCAAAAGATTGCTGAAGGGCACTACAAACCCTCTGCCAATCTCTTAGTGCAAAGTTTTCGTGCAAATGACGAGCCTTCTGGTGCACTGCGAAGGTTTGTGAAGAGTATACTTGTACTGAAGGTGCTTGAGAGCATTTTGGCAGATCCACGTGCATGGTTTCCGCAGATAGGCCGCGAACTGCACAATCAGATGCGTTTTGGGTGAGACACTCTGTCTCTACGGAGGTGGGCAACCAGTTCAGCAGTTGGTCGATCTGTCCTTGCCAAACATCGTTCTGGTGGATGATGAGCGCGACACAAGCCATATACCATCTCAGGAAGAATACCAAGCGGTGAGACATTGTGGCAAGGCAAAGACATTGATGTAAGGCTTTGTGTTTTAGGCAATAATAACTAAAGGATACCCAAAACATTGTGGGTCCCAGACGGGAGTTAAAGGGGGAATTGGTTTATCAACAGAATGGAAGGCCCAGAAAGGTTAGCGCCATGCCGGCTTTCAGCACAAGTTGGGACACACACACACACATAAACATGCTGAGGTCGGGTTGCAAGCTATGATGACGAATATCGTGATCAGGGTTTGCTTTGGCGCATGGGTGGGCTTGGTGCTCACTGTGTTGAGGATGCCGAGGGCGTGTGCACGGCGTACGACAATGCACCTGTTGAAGTTTCATGCAATATATGAAATCCGATTCAGTATGTATGATATATTATACTGTACGTATGTGTACGTATGAATTCTTTCCTCTTGAGCCCTCGGAGAAATTGGAAGTTGCAAGAAATGTCGGCTCAACATTGCACGATGATTTTTCTTACTCTTGTTTTTCCTCCACCAGCACCACTTGGGCCATAGGTTTTGGAGCTACATTCATTCGTTGAGCTGGGGTCATAGGTAGTGCTACCAACTGACCCGATTGTGACACGCTAGTTGATAGCCGCGCACAGCTGTGCATCGCTGTGAATAGCCGTGCTGGTGTCCCAGATGCAGTGCGGCATGCTGCTGCTTTTAGACCAAAAGCAAAGGTAGTTAGCTGGTCAGCAGGTGGGTTCTAATTCAGACGCCGCCATGGGCGTGGTTGAAGATGCAGCCGAGGCCCGGCCCAACTTCTCAAGTTTAAGACTAAGACTTGTTTTGCTTATATATAGAATGATTGTTCCCGTTGCAGCCAATGCATTTTCTTGGGCATTGTTGCCCAGGCGGCTGCGAGTTCAAGTTCTCACCATCACCATGCGAAGCAGGCTGTCATGGTTTGCCAAAGAGCCTTGTAGGTTGGCAATCGTCATCCCTGCATTTCAGGCATGCTATGATACCTCCTATCTATGCTTGTTCGAGGCCCACTGGGGAATATGTTCAACCAACCGTACTGGAGCGACAGTCAACGCGGGAGCTGAGCAATCAAGAAAGATTTGAGGAACAAGAGGTTGAAAAGAGCACCCGGTGTGCCTGAACCTTTGGCAGATCCCATTTTACGCAAACTATCCTGAAGACGTGCCAGTTTCGGGTGAGCTCGTGCGAGGCTATCAACCCGTACATGTGGTCCTACATGGGCATTGCAATCGCGCTTGGTGTTTCGGTTTTAGGCTGGAGTGAGTGCACTTCCTACACACCATGGCACAATCCATTGCTGTTTATATATATATATATTTATAAACTCTTTGTTGGCCAAGGGGCAGCCTGGGGTATTTTCTTGACCGGATCCAGCATTGTGGGTGCGGGGATCAAGGCACCCCGCATCAGCACCCAGCCCGCAATTGGTAAATACTGATTGGGTTATGGCAAAGGCACCACTCTATTTGCTGGCACACAGATCTTGGCTTGGTCGACTGCCCAAACAAGGTTCAAAAAACCTGGTCAGCATCATTTTTTGCGAAGCAGTCGCGATCTATGGTGCAACTTGAATGCACAAGTTGTGTTTGTTTTTTGTCAGTCTTGTTAGTTCTTCCTTGGAAAGTAAGCTTGACCAAGGTTATCATAGCGATTATCATGGCCAACAAAATTGAGGGTTCCGAGATATTTGATGTGCCCGCGCAGCCAAAGGGTTGGCAGGCAGCTGCTTTTACGTAACATGGTCACTTTGGCACCTTTCACTTTGACAAGCTTGATACATATCACGAAAGCTAGCGAAGCTAGCTGGAGTTACTCTTGCGATAGCAAGGTTTCTTTCGACCGGGTGCAAATCCTAACCCCTGATTTTTCAGGTCTCCCCACCTCCCCTCTCCTCCTCCTTGTCTTCCTCCCATCTTCCCTCCCTCCCTCCCTCCTCCCTCTTCGCAAGTTCGACTCCGTCCTGTCGTCGCTCTTTGGCATGCGGTTAGCGTTGCGTATCTTGCGGCCGCACTCGCTCACTCTCACTCTCACTCTCTCACTGTCTCACTGTCTCACTGTCTCTCTCATCTCTCTCATCTCTCTCATCTCTTTCTCATCTCTCTCATCTCTCTCTCCTCTCTCTCTCTCTCTCCTCTCTGTCTCTCGTCTTTCCGTCTCTCTTCTCTCTCTTCTCTCGCAGGAGGATCCGGGCAAAGAGCCACATATAAAGGACTCTTCACCCCTGCCTCCAAAAAGAGCGCCGTGTTTTTTCCTACCTCGCTGCCCTCCACTTTCCCATTCTGGAGCGCTAGCTTTCCCCCCCCCCTGGCCTCAAGTTTGTAACAGACATGCTATATATAGATTCCGATTGGAATGATTGAGTCAAGGGAAGAGTGGGCAGGCAGGAAAGAATCAAACGGTGAAAAGACATTGCAGCCTGCCCGCTGAAAGGCTCAGACGATGGTTGCTGGCTAAGGGCTTATTGTGGCACGATTCAATGGCAACTGCAAGGGCTGATTGCAAGTATGCAATTGTTCAGTAGTTCGACCACCTGCTTTGTCATTTCAAGCCACTTGAGGGTGGTGCATGTTCTGCGCGGGACTGTCTGTCGGCCTGTCAAATCTGTTTTGCCCCTTGTCAGCGCTATACAGAATGACAATGACTGACACAGTTCAAAGCTGGTAGATATGGAGTTAGAACAGAGAGAGAGAGAGAAAACAAGACAGGGCCATTTTGGCTCAAGATATCGGCTCAAGGTTCAGGAGGCTCAAGCTGGTGCGTCCTACCTTGAGGTCACGGAGGGCACTGGAGCAACGACACTGACGAGGTCTTTGTCCTGTCCAATTAGGCTGGTGCCAGTGCCTTTGCCCGTGATACGAGACAGCAGAGCCCTACCACCTGATCAACATCATGGAGAAGCATGGCTGGGATGGTTGGCAGTGGGCAAGACGAAAGGGCAAGCGATCCTACATGGTGTGTGGTGGCTGTGAAGCTTCCTGGATCTGGACTGACCGTGTTTCGGACTCCAGGTGGCAATGTGACAAATGCCATACACCCTGGCCGCAGACCACGTCGAGTATGCCATGGAGGACCAACCCCCGCCGACAGGCACGCACCAAAAGAGACAAAATGGTGCTGGTTGACAGGCCGCCAGGACTGGGAGCTCGAGACAAAAAGATTGCCAAGAACCCCGTGGATGACCTGTTGAAGAAAAGCTGGACCACCTTGAATGGTGATGTGAAGAAGGCTCTGCAATCGGTTGGCATCGACTACACGCCGGAGCCAGAACTGCAGCCATTGGAGGTGATCTTGCAAGCCCACTTGGAGGCCCTGCCCAAAGAAGTCCGAGAAGCAGTTGAGAACTTGGTTGCACCAGCCAAGCAGGAGCCCAAAGATGTGACCACAAAGCTCAAGGCCACAGTTGGGGAGCTCAGGCAGCTATCAAACAAAAAGGCTGGCCTCCAGAAGAAGGTGGACACGGCCAAAGACCAGTACAAGATCCTGCTTGACGAACTGAAGATGGTGCAGGAACTGATTGACAAAGAGCAGCAACAGTTGACTGCGCAATCTGAGGCCTATGCCAAGATCCTGAAAGAAGAGAATGTCGAAGACACCACCAATGAGACGGGTGAAGTTGATGGTGACATGAATGATCACGTGCTCAAAGCTTTGGCACAAGTTGGCATTTTGTACACAGACACCCAAAAGTCAGATTTGGAGCGGCACCTGGCTGAGAACAAGCTAAAGCGCCGCAAGAAATCTGAGATCCCGTCCTTAGGGTAACCCTGAGCAGGGATGTGAGCAGACTGTTGAGGAGGAGATGAAAAGGTCTGAAGTCATGCAGCAAGTTGAGCAGGGGTCATTGCTACATGCTCAGGCTGTGATAGGGTTGAAGAGGCAAACCAATGGGAGTGTTTGCAAGTGTGGCATGCTTGGGATGACATGCAAGCTTCATAAAAAGATGAACGACATGAGCATGTCAATTGGAGATGTGGACAATCCTGCTTGGATGATGCCTGTGTTCAAGGTTGGCAGCCGTATGTGGGTTTGGAAGAGCAGTTTGATATCCCTTTCAATCCGCAAGGGGCAGGCAGCCATGACATACAATTAGGGGTTGACAGGCTGAACTCACAAGTTTTTGAGCTAGCTTGTCGCGCTCGGTGGGGAAACATGGGCGCTGATGGCAAGCCATGGAAGCAAAGTGGATCCTCAGAACACACTGAGGATGAGGGCACTAGTGAGCAGGCACCGTGTTCTTCTATGTCAGAGCAGCTCGTAGAGACTGCTTCAGACGGGACCTGCCTCACTAGTGCTCAAAGTGGAAGGTTGGATCAAGGCCAAACAGAGATGGTGGTCTTGATGCAACAAAGTGATCAGCAGGCAGACGTGAACGGAGCCTTCAATTCGAAGATGTTGAGGGATAGCCGTGGCATGAAAGCCTGCACCAAAGGCAAGCACTCTCTTGAGGATGCCCCAAACATGAGAGGTGAATCAAGAGAGGGCAAAGAGGCGGGGGAAGGGGCAGAAGGGGCACTGTGCTCTTCTATCTCAGAGCGGCCAGGCTCGCCTGGACCTGCTTTTGACAGGACCCTGGAAGCCCCAATCCGTCACCTGCCAAATGAACAAATTGGGTATCCAGTGGGCTGTTCCAGCAGCCCACTCTGTGGGTCCCAAACCAGGCCCTTTTCGGGACCCACAGGCCCTTTTCGGGACCCACAGGCAATGGGTACCAATGCTCTCTCCTTGGTGGGGGCAAACGAGCAAAAGTCAGTGGAGAAGATGAGATCCTTGCGGATGAAGATCAGTATGCGGAGAGAACTACGCCAGGACATTTGAAGGACAGGCTCGTTGTCCTACAGGAGAGAGCAATGGAAGCAATTCAGGCCTTGCCCATACAGTGTGCAGACGACATTGAATTTGGGCAAGTGGAGACCAGGGTGTGGGGCTTGGAGGCCTTGAAACATGTGCTCCGCATGAGGATGGCACTGCAGAGTAACTTGATGTTATGCAGGCCAGTGGAGGCGGACCCCAAGATCCCGCCGGCGATTGAGCTGCTGGCGGCAAATCTCACACTGTGCATCCACAATAAAGGCAATCGCTGCTATGCAAACTCGGTGATGAGGATGTGGTGCTGGATGGGTGCACATCACAAGAATCCAGCAGAGTTTTGGGGACAGTCCACCAAGCTGTGTATGCAGCTTCTGCAGCAGGACGAGATTGATGATATCTTTTGGGCCTCAGAGATGCAACCTATCATAGCAAGGTTGGAAAGGCCGCAACAGCAACATGATGCCTCGGAGTTTCTGGTCCTGATGTGGGAGCTCTGGCAGCAGACGGGCCTACAAGGAAATTGGGTGTCAAATTTTGGTGGCAGAAATCATGAGTTTGACACCATACCCATCTTTGTCAGAATGCCTCCTGACTTAGGGGAGGATGTGCAACTGTCGACCCTGCTGTCGATGTGGGCCAATGAAGCGAGTGGACAATGCCTGGGGCAAGAAGTACAGCATGTTGTGTTTCACATTGGGCGGTATTCAGTGATTGATAGGGTTTGGACCAAGCACAATCACAAGTTGATCACACCGCCAATGTTTCAGTGCCCGCAGATGACGTCGACTGGTCACGCAGCTCCTGCGAATTTTGTGTTGAGAGGTGTCATTGCACATCAAGGGATGGAGCTCATCAGTGGTCACTACATCACCATGTTGGTGGAAGGGCAAGCGGTTTGGATCGCAGATGATGGTGAGTGTCCAAGAGCGGTGAAAGAAATTCCGAGCATTATCCAAGAAGGCACAGTGATGGTGTGGGCCTCAAAAGCTGAACCCTCGGATTTCTGGTCCAATCCCATTGGTACTATACAACCACCGCTGAAGAGACCGAAGATCCTGCAAGATGAGGTGCAATTGTTCTTTAGCAACATCACTCAATGGAACAAAGAGGTCTTCCAATGGCTCATCCAGCAAGACCTGCAGATTGCGCTGCTGGTGGAGACACACATAGCAGGCCCTAAGATGGAGGCTGCCATGAGTGACCTGTGTAGGTCTAGATGGATGCCCACCTTCCTGACTGCATATGAGACGGGCAGAGGAGGCACAAGTGGTGGACAAGCCTTTTGCTGCAGGGAAGGGCAGACGGCCTACAAGCTACACCACTATGACCATGAAGGAAATGGATATTTGGCCAATGTGGTCCAACGGCAGAACTGGGAACTATGTGTCATTTCAGTGTACCTCAAGTGTGGGGAGGGCCTGAATTCGGTGGCCAATGCAAGAGTGCTGGGACAGGTGGCAGCCTTGGTTCAGGAGCTTGCTATACCATGGCTCCTGATTGGGGACTTTCAAGTCCCGCCTGCACAGTGGGATGGACACAACTTGTTGAATGTCCTGAAAGCGGAAGTGGTGAGCAGTGGCCAACCGACCATGATCAATGGAGCTGAAATTGATTACATTGTTGCAGGTAGGGCCATTGCACCGTATCTGGACATCAAAGTCAACTGGGATGTACCATGGAAACCACATGCTGGATTGATGGTACATGTGGCGCAAGAAGCACCTCGACTGGCCTTGCAACAATTGACACAGTTTTCCCCGGTGCCCAGAATGGAAGAGGCTGAAAAGCCTTGGGATCACTTCGAGCCGGCCCCAAAGCCTTTAATTTCTGGCTGGGTAAGCCAGTGGGTCCCAAAGAGATCCAATGTGCAGAGTTTTGCCACCAGGCTGAACAGTTTGCTTTACAACAATTGCATCAGCCAAAGTATGGCAGGGGATGGTATCTAGCCTTGGAAATCAAGCCGCTTGCCAAGACAAAGCCGCTGACACCGTGGAGAAGGGGTGACTTAGCCTACTGGGGGCAGATGAGCTCCCTGCTGCAACATGTGGCCCAGAGAGGCAGCATCGGTGTGGGAGCCATGGCTCATCTGAGAGCCAAAGCAGCTGACCTCACCAGCAGATGGCAGGACATCCATGGGTTTGAAGATTACCAAGCAGGCCTGCAAGAGCTCATCACTGGGGGAGATGCCCCAATAACCCTGTTGATACAAGGTGCGGATTGCAACAAAGAGCAAGCTCAAAAACTGGCATTCAACCGGCAAGCTGATGAATACCAGAACTGGCTGTCTCAAGCAACCCTCCGGGGGCACAGTGGCATCTACAAGTGTTTGAAGGCCCCAGATGCGGTTCACGTCAGACCTTTTCGCAAAGTGCCTGTGCAGCAGAGACAGCAGATGAGGGAAACGCAATGGTTTGGAATGTGGCAGGTTGTTGACAAGCCCAAACCAAATGGGGAGAGAGAGCGGTTGAGATATGAAGGCATTGTGCAAGCCCGGCAACGGGAAGATCTTGATCCCCACAAGGTGATGAAACAACTCAGCAAACTCCCTCAAAAAGCTTCAGGACCAGATGGAGTCAGCTATGCCTTGTTGAAAGCCCTGCCCATTGAAGGGGTCACTGCTCTGTGCAACATGTACAGGAAGTGGGAATTGGAAGGCCGGTTGCCTGATCAAGTGCGCACAACATTGGTCCTGCTGCTCCCCAAAAAAGAAGACATTGAGAGGCCCATCTCATTGACGAGTGTGCTGTACAGGACGTGGTGTAGATTGAGATGGGACAAACTGCGACCATGGCAGACCAGCATTGGCCAGAAGCTCAGTTGGGAGCGAAGTGCGCCTGGCACACATGTCCTACAAGTTGCCCTCATGAGGCTGCTGAAATGTGAGGTTGGCCGTGCCACTGGAAAGCATGTGGTCTCGCTTCTGGTGGACCTGCAGTGTTTCTATGACAGTGTTGTGCTTGAGCAACTGTTGGAAGCATGGGAGCCTTTGGATTTCCCGCCTGCAGTGATGAACATGGTATACGAAGTGTATACCGGGCCACGGCTGCTCCAGGCCGAACAGGTCACCTCCAAACCTGTGATCTGCTCAAAAGGAATCCTGGCCGGATGCCCTGCAGCACCGTTAGTAGCCAAGTTGATCCTGGCGCCAGTGTTAGGCCCTTTCAAGGAGCAGTTCCACAAAGCCACCATAGATGTGTGGGTGGACGACATCTCCATTGACTTCGTTGGGGATAGTGTGAGAGGAGTTTGTCAGGAGGCCCTCCATGGATTTGACGTCTTGCAACAGAGGCTCACGGATGCTGGGCTGACAATGTCCCTGGCCAAGACTGGGTACCTCGCCTCATCGAATGATTGCAAGAAGGAGATCACCCTGCTGAGGAGAGAAGACCAACCCACAGTTCACGAACTCCTGAAAGATTTAGGCTTGGACTCCAGTGGAGGTCGACGGAGGAGGATTGGAACACAGCAAAAGCGGCTTCTCAAGGCTGGAAGGCGAAATGCCAAGCTGTCAATTTGAAGATCAAGGCCAGACCCATCCGGATTAGAGTTTGGAAGACCTCTGTACACTCTGCGGCATGCTATGGTGTGGAAGCTCAGGGCATTGCACCACAGCGCCTGCAAACGCTTCGAACACAGCTGGCAAGACATGGAGGCCTCCAGAAAGGAGGCAGTGTTGATGTTGTGTACGACCAGAATGAGAAGCTGCAAGATCCACTTGCCACGGTGGTTGAGAGACAACTCAAGGCCATGCACCTGCTTGTCCTCAAATGGCCCCCTGAGCAACTTGGTGAACTCCACACTGCCTGGAGAATTAGCTGGAGAAGATTGAAAGCAGCGGCTTATCCTTGGATGGTGGTCACTGGACCAATGGCAGCACTTCAGGTCTATATGATGGACATGGGTTGGGATGCCAGTTGTCTCAATGATTGGGTGCGTGCTCAAACTGGCTTGCTGCCAACAGCCCAACTCAATTTAGAGTTCCCTTGGCCCTATCTTCAAAGACAGCTGCAGCAAGAACTTGCAAATCAAAGGGCACGCAGGATCCAAGAGTTGGAGCATGCCTTTCCCCTGATGAGAAGGCCTGACTGGAGCATATATCGGAAGGCAATGAAGCAAGCTTCACCAAGTCAGAAAGTGGCAATCAATGCATGGACGCAGGGTTCATTGAGGGCACACTATGGTGGTGAGAGGATGATGTGTCCTATGTGCCAGGTTCCGGTGACCATGAAACACCTGGTCTGGCAGTGCAACTATCACAAGGATGAGTTGCCGCAGGAGTGGAAGCAGATGATTGCAGCCAATGAGAATACTATGCTCTGGGCCAGGGGGCTCATTGATCAGCCGGCCTTTGATCCATGTGAGGGTGCTGATTCCTGTGAAGTTGATGGCATCTTCAGTCATGGATGGCCTGTGAGGATTGGCCCCCATCAGTTAGCCATTGGTGTGCAGCAAACCAGCAAAGACCCGAGGGTGAGGAGATATGCTGTAGCGGTGGTGGCAATGCAGTGGCAGGTTGATGCATGGCAAGTCAATGGGCAATGCACTGCCATCGCCCCAGGGCACAGCACTGAAGCAAGGGCATGGTTCTTTGGCTGTTGGCTGGTCCTACAAATGGTTTTGGGCAGGCATCAGCTAAACATACCTCACCCAGCAGGTTGGACGGCCATCCAAAAAGGTGCGGCAGGCAGAGTGGCCCCTGATCTGTGGCATAATTTGCCAGAGGATGAGTGGAAGAGGCTGCAGCTGCTTCAAGTGCCGTGGAAGCTGATGAAGAGTCAGGCCACCCATGACCGGGGCAGGCAGCAGTACCTCCTGGCAAAGCAACTGGCAGTGCAGAGGGCTCATCGAGAACAGCCGAAGTCCCTGGAACAGGAGTTGGTGATTGAGGACCAGCTGCACTTGGAAGTCTACATGACTGCCGCCAAGAGGATCAGCGAAATGCTGCAAGACAAAGAACACTATATGAATGGCAAGTTGGAGCCTGTGCCTGACAGCGGTCCTAAGGAGACCAAACAGAAGCCACCACAAGGTCGATTGGCCCTTCTTCGCCAGCTGACGTTAAGGGAGCGACAACCAGGCACCCATGAGTGGGAGATCTACAAGGCTGGAATCCAGTGCAAGCACTGCAACCGCAAGATAAAAGGCTGTGCGACGCATGCAGAGATTGCCCATCAACAGGACACAGTTTGCAGAGGGTTTGCAGCGCGAACCATGGAGCAACAGATGCAGGAGTTGGTGGACAGCTCGGACCTTCTAGCAGAAGGCCACCCTGGACATAGATGGGTTCTGCAAGGCAGCAAATTTGGGCGCAAGCAGTGTTGGGAGAGCATCCCACGGCGTAGCAGCAAGCATCACCTTCAACAGTTGCTTGCAAAGGACTGTGCCACTGGCCCTGTTGATGAAGCTGGCCTCAACTTGAGACTTCGAATCCACACCAGTCATTGTCTTGTGAGAAGAGGCAGATGGGTTGAGTGCCAGCAATGCCTCAGAAGCAGCCGGGTGGTTGATGGCAGGCTGCAGCAGTGGGTCCATCAACACTGCGTCAAAGCAAAGGGCCAGCAAAAACTTCACTTTGGGCCCAGAAGTTCGGAGAGCTAGATGCTTGGAGGTGGTTGCAGATCCCAGGTACAAGGCGAAGAGAGCCTTGCCTGGTGCCACTTTCGGCCTACGGGCTGTGGCGTCGCTAGAGCAGACGCAAAAGAGCCGAGAAAAAAAAACAGGGCCATCTAAAGGGGCCAATACTTATTTCCTGAATTTTCTTGAGATATAAAGGGTTCTTACTTCTGGGGATCTTGCACGGGAATTCTCAGGGACCGCGGGGAAGTCGCAGGATCCGCAGGGGAAGTCTCAGGATCCGCGGGACACGCGACTGTGGTGGAGGATGCTCCATGCGTCGTCAGGAGGCAAATTCAAGTTTCTCTCCTTCTCTCTCTCCTTCTCTCTCCTTCTCTCTCTCGTTCTCTCTCCTTCTCTCTCTCTCTCTCTCGCTCTCTCTCTCTCTCCTTCTCTCTCCTCCCCTCTCCTTCTCTCTCCTTTTCTCTCTCTTTTTCTCTCTCCTTCTCTCTCCTTGGATACAGAGTTGCACAGTTACACACATATATATATATATAGAGAGAGAGAGAGCGGGTAGTCATGGGGGGTGGGGTTGTGAAAGTTGTGATTTTGTAAGGTTTTTCTCTTTTTGCAGATGATATGACATTGATAGGGTTGTGAAAGTTGTTCGCTTGTAAGGTTTTGCTCTTTTTGGTGATGATACCACATTGATAGGATTGTGAAATTTGTGTTTTTTGCTTTATGTGCAGTTGGTAAGCATATTTGTTCGTTCAACTATGTAATACAAACATGTCTAAATCCATAAGGTTAGGTGTTTACTAAAAAGGTTTTTGGATGTATATAGTAATCTAATTCCACGCAGCCCTCATGCAAAACCATATTTCTTGCTTTCAGAGTGTGAATTGTATTGCCCTTATTGAATGCAGCTGGGTAAGTACACCAGAATCAGAAGGCAAATAATTACAAACCCTAAATAACAAAATTCTAATTTAATGCAATTCTATATATTTAATTTCAGATTTAACTCTATTTCAATTATGTTTTAGTTCTGCTTTGATTCAAGTTCCCTTTGCTATAGATCCTAATTTCGTTGGGATTCAATGCAAGCCAAATTTTAATTTGATTTTAGTCTTAGTCTACCTTTAATGTTTAATTTCATTGCTATACAATTCAGAATCAACTCCGATATTTTATTCTGTTTCAATTTAGTTTTAGATATTCTGAAATTCTCATTTACTTCTAGGGAATTGGTGTTGCTTTGGGCATGAGATATTTTTATGCAGTTTTTTAGCAGTTGCTTTCTTAAATGAAATAAATTCACACCCCCAGCAACACCCACTCTCTAGAATGAAATCAAAACTCAATTAGAATTCCATTTGCATTGAATTGGAGTCAAGTTAGACCTAAATTGGACATATAGAAATCAAACTTAAATTGCAATGACAATAGTGTAAAATTAGATTTGTAAAGCAACTGAACCTGAACTGTATAAAGACAATAACATGTGAAATCACCTACAAGTAAATTGGAATAAACAATTACAACTTAACTCAAAACAGAATGAAATAGAACTAAATTAGAATCAATTTGGAATTAAGTTGGAACTGAATGAACAACATTAAAGCAACATCTATTATTTACATTGAGCTTGACTTAGACCTATATAAGGTAGATAGTAGAACGGTATTGACTTAGAACTGACAACATTAAACTAAAATCCGTTATTTAAATTGAACTTGACTTAGACCTAAGGTAGAATTGAACTAGAGTCGTTTAACCTAGGGCTTGGTTAGTAGAACAGCTTTGACTTAGAATTAGATTCTAACTAAATTCAATTAGATTAAACTTGCAGACTCAATTTGAATTCAATTATTATAGAATTCAGTTATGCTCAACTTAGAATTAAATTGCTGGCATGTTGCAAATTCACATTTAACCTCAAGTTTGAACTGGGTATTAGATCCAAAGTAGTCAAACATAATTAGAATTAAATTAGAAGAAACTTTGAATTAGAATTTGACTACAATGAACTTTAAAATACAAAGACCTAATTTATAATTCAATTAGGCTCAACGTAGAATTAACGTATAAGTATGTTACATACTCCAGTTAGATTCAATTTAAATTTCACTTAGACTCAAATTTGAATGTAGATAGAGATAGAAGTGAAAGCCAATTAGAAAAAGAATTGACTTAGAGTTTAGTTTTAAATTCCAGTTAAATCAAAATAGCCAAAACCAAACTAATAAACACACAACAAGTTCAGACCCATGTGGAGAGGGACCCAGGACAGGAGAGGCTGGACAGGAGACATAGGTCTGAACTGTTTTTTAGTTTTTGTGTACTTTTTGGCAGACCAGCCAAAACCAAAAAACAAAAAAACGAAACGTTCAGACCCATGGAGAGGGACCCAGGAGAGGCTGGACAGGAGACATCGGTCTGAACTTTTGTTTTTGTTTTTGGTGACTTTTTGGCAGACTTCAGACCCACGCAGAGGAACCCAGGAGAGGCTGGACAGGAGACAGAAGTCTGAACTTTTCGTTTTGTTGTTTTTGGTCACTTTTTAGCAGACCAGCCCCCCCAAAAAACAAGTTCAGACCCATGGAGAGGGACCCAGGAGAGGCTGGACAGGAGACATAGGTCTGAACTTTTTCACGAAAGCGCCTGCGAAGGGTTTCTTCCAAAGGACATTTGCTCACATCATCTTCCAACATAATCTCCTACTACTACTACTACTACTACCCCTACAACCCCTACTCCTACTCCTACTCCTACTCCACTCCTACTCCTACAACAACAACTACTACTACCACTACTACTCCTACAACAACAACAACTACTACTACTACTACTACCACCCCTACTACCACTACTACTACTACTACTACTATCACTCCTATTACTACCACTACTACTACTACTGCTACTGCTGCTACTACTACTACTACTACTACTAGTCCTCCTACTACTACTACTCCTACTACTACTACTACTCCTACTACCACTACAACAACAACTACTACTACGACGACAACAACAACAACAGCTACTACTACTACTACTACCACTACTACTACTACTACTACTACTACTACTACTACTACTACTAACACTTCTAACACTTCGAAACCATCATCATCACCCACTAAATCTCACCTACGAAAAACACTTCTAACATTTCGATTCGAACGCACTATAATTTCTTTCTACTCTTAAGGCGGCGGGCAGGTCCGGCCGGAGCTCACGAAACGTGACCGGGATCGTGCGCGTCGAGCGCTCAAACGTGTGGTGTAACGTCGATCGCGTTTGACCTGGAGCGACCCTCTGCGGGGATCGCGCGTGTCGAGTGCTCAGACGTGTGGTGAACGCGAATTTGGTTTGTGCGCGGCTGACCCTCTGCGGGGATTGTGCGTGTTGAGTGCTCAAACGTGTGGTGAAACGTCGATCGCGTTTGTGCCCGACCACCCCTCTGCAGGGATCGTGCGTGTCCAGTGCTCAAACGTGTGGTGAAACGTCGATCGCGTTTGTGCCCGAGCAACCCTCTGCAGGGATGGCGCGCGTCGACGCGTGACTTTTGGAGGAAGTCTCGTACGAAACGCTCGTTTTGGAGACTTGGCGCTTCACTTTTGGAGGAAGTCTCGTACGAAACGCTGGTTTTGGAGACTTTGGCGCTTTACTTTTGGAGGAAGTCTCGTACGAAGCGCTCGTTTTGGAGACTTGGCGCTTCACTTTTGGAGGAAGTCTCGTACGAAACGCTCGTTTTGGAGATTTGGCACTCTCGTCCGAAACGCTTGTTTTGAACACTTGGCGCTTCACTTGTGGAGCTGGACGTGCGGGAAAGAGCTTTTCGGAGCTGGACTCAGAAGTGGCAGAAGTGGCCAGTTTGTAGTACAAATGTAGTGCGGGAAAGAGCTTTTCGGAGTCCACTCAGACCTGGCCAGTTTGTAGTACAAAAGTAGTACTACCACTTCTTGCTCCCTGGAAGGCCAGTCTTGAAGGCCTTGAAGACTCACGTCAACTACATCGATGACACCGTGAAGGTTGCGAAGGTGAGTGGAAGCCAATCACCATGGGTCCACGACAAGAACGTCTCGTCAGGTTGGATGACGACCTCACTTCGCAGAAGCTCACAGGTCCCTATGCCTTTGACTACGTCCTTGAGGAGACCTACAACATATGGACGCAGCGACCACCTGACACACAACAGTCTCCTGAGCATTACACACTCTGGCACTACCTGGAGCTGACAGGCCAAACAACGCCAGACCTCCAATCGGAGGAAGCACTGCGCGGCGATGACCCAACAGAGCAACAGGAGACATCCAGCGACAGTGACAGCAACGAAACATCTGATCCATCCAACATGGATGACGATGACACCACACACCGGCGTGCCCTGACCGACAAACTGGTCCGCACCTGAGACTACATCAACAGCAACAAGCATTGCGTCGCAAAGCAACCGTGGATGAAGTTCTTGCTGACAATGAAACCAGAACAATGCAGTTCTGGAAATCTACTCTGGCAACGCCAAGTGGGCAACCGCCATGGCCAAGGCGGCCAAGAAAGGATACCAGGTCAAGACCTTCGACGTCCTGAAAGGTTGGGACTTCACCAAGACCAGCCATCAGCGAGACTTCAATCATCTCTTCTACCACGCAGCGCCCGAAGCCATCTGGATCGCACCTCCTTGCACCAAGCGGTCGCCTACGCAGCGACTCAACATCAAGACGGAGGCCGACAAAGAGCGACTCGAACAACAAACAACGCAAACAGCAACGCGTCTCATTCTTTGAGCACCCCAAGTACGCACAGTCCTGGGAGACACAATCTCGACCAATGCCAGTACGGAGCCACCATGCCAGACCATGACGGCGTTGAGCAATACATCCGCAAACCCACAAGATTGAAAATCACGTGAACCCCAAGCAGAACACTTTGAAGGACTTTGCACTGATGACCACTACCACCTCCCACTGGAAGGCAGTTCTCCCAACATTGGCAGTCGAGCCGCAGCTGGAAGCTACCATCCACAGATGTGCGAACAGTGGGCCAACATCTTCCATGACTTCACGCAGCACGACTTCTGGCCTGACGAACCGACAGGAGCAATACAAGCAACAGCGGAGCAAACAACTGCAGACGCCGCCGTCGCTGGAGAGCAACAGAGAGCGTGCACCATTCATGGAACAGGATGATGACCAGATCGACAACAACCGTGGCGTCCCCGCAAGGCTGCAGGAGACCCAACTGGCAGCGCCGAACCGTACAGCGACTACCTCGGAACCTCAGCCATCCAACCAACTTGGAACAGACTGGCAAAGGTGCTGAAGACAAAGAATGCCAGCGCCTCAATCCTTCTAGCAGCGCGAGAACATACACGCCAGCGACGTGATGCCCACCGAGCACCAGCGCAAGTTGCCAAGAGCGCCTTGCGAACAGGCGGCAGCTTCAACACCAGAGTCCAAGCGGACACCGTGTGGATCCATCCTCCACGACGACGCAGCCGAGACAAACCGCCTCCAGTTCCAGTGTTGTCCATCGTACACACCACGACCAAGTTCACGCGCCACGCAAACGCACTTTCCACCAAGGCGCCGCTAATCCGCCTGGCATTGCGACATCACTAACGTAATTTGGCCACACGGTCTGCCCACCACAAGCATGATATCGCACGATACCGCCAATCATCCCGCTCACCAGCGACACACCGCGTTTAAGCATGTTTCGCGCTCCCCGGTGGCACGGCGCCACGCAAACGCACTTCCCACCAAGACCTCGCAAATCCGCATGGCGCTGCGACATCGCGAACGTAGTTCGCCACACGGTCTGCCCACACACTACAAGCAGTCAATATATCGCACGATACCGCCAATCATCCCGCTCACCAGCGACACGCCGCGTTTACATCAGCATGTTTCGCGCTCCCCAGCGCCACGGCGCCGCGCAAACGCACGACCCACCAAGGCCGCGCAAATCCGCACGGTGCGACACCACGAACGTAATTTCGCCACACAGTCTGCCCGCGCACTGCAAGCAATCATATCACACGACGCCGCCAATCATCCCGCTCACCAGCGACACGCCGCGTTTACGCCAGCATGTTTCGCGCTTCCCAGTGGCACGGCGCCGCCCAAAGCGCACTTCGCACTAGAAGCAGTCACATCACATGATACCGCCAATCATCCACGCAAACGCGCTTTCCATGCACCAAGGCCGCGCAAATCCGCATGGCGCTGCGACATCACGAACGTAGTTTTGCCCACTCTCGTTGTGGCGCCGTGTGCATTTTCGGACATGGTGGTCGCTTCTCGTGGCAGGCGCAAGGGAAACAGGCTTGGCTCAGAAGTGGCCAGTTTGTAGTGCAAATGTTGTACGGGAAACAGCTTTTTGGAGCTGGACTCAGAAGTGGCCAGTTTGTATAGTGCAAATGTAGTGCGGGAAACAGCGTTGCGGAGCTGGACTCAGAAGTGTTTGCTTCTAGTGTGGTATGATTCCTTCTAGTGTGTGGGCAGACTGTGTGGCGAATTACGTTCGTGATGTCGCAGTGCAAGAAGTCTTGGTGGAAAGTGCGTTTGCGTGGCGCCGTGCCACTGGGGAGCGCTAAACATGCTGGTGTAAACGTGGCGTGTCGCTGGTGAGCGGGATGATTGGCGGTATCGTATGATATGATTGCTTGTAGTCTGCCCGCCGCGGCCAACCAGATTCTGCGAGCCTGCGCAGTCGAAATGCACTTTGAGCATTTCGAGAAGCATGAATGTACTGTTAAATAGCAGCGAATTAGCCGGACGCCCCGGTGCAACACCTCGATTAGACGCCGGTGCTTAACCATTACCGTAAGAACCCCTAGTGTGACCACACTGTTTGGGAAATGATGTTTTTTCATTTCCATTTTGTTATATGTTGGGATTTGGGCCCCTTTACGACCACCCGGGGCGTTGTCATAACCTATGCTTCGCAATGATAATGAGGCCGCAAAAAATCCGCGAACAATTTCCCGCTTGGCCATTCCAGGATGAAAGAATATTGATCAACCACAATGTAAATTATATATATTATATATGTTTTTTTCACTCCTCGTGAGTCGACAGAAAACCTGAGGTGGCATATGCGTGGGAGTTTCCGGAAGTGGCTGTGCTCTAGGCGATGCACAGCGACCAGAGCTCTTCGTCTGAGAGCTCAGGCACTCAACACTCCCAGTTTTCTTCAGGAAGCCGACTCTCGTCCTCAGTTTTTGTTTGTGCATATCAAAACGGATGAGTTGTCGAGTTGCTATTGTATTTTTGAGTGTTGAGGTGAAAATGTTGATCGTAGAGATTTTTGGCAGTGCCTTGGGGCTTTTTGGTGTGATTGCCTGGAGCTAAGCTGAGTCTAAAAGCACACATGGAAAGCAAGCTCCGAGTGCCGAGTTTTGTTGCGTTTTCGAGGTTGGCATCATCCAGGCCAGGTGGGAGAATCTTGTTTCCATTTCTTTCATCTCAAAGCGTCGGAAGCTTTCACGTTCGGACCGGTTCCAAAAACGATATAACATGTTGTTACATTTTGCAGAATCTCCTTGAGGCCAACGGAGCCACGTTTCCAAAGATCCTGAGCTGACAACCTGTCTCGGGCTGCGCATCGTAGCCGGGTAAGGGTGCGCAGTGCTTTGCAAAGTCATAATAAACACAAGCAACGAGTTGAACGTGCAAGCAAGTGCATGAAGAAAGGCAACCAACACTAAGCGTGAAGGTTTACTTACACATGGAAGCAAGCCTTTGAGCACTGACGCGGTTTGATGTTTTTTGTTTCTTTAAGCACATTTGCTGTAATTAGAATTACTCGCATTTGCTTAGTTTTAGACTTCAGCAAAAATCTAAATTTAAAAGCTGCAACCGCTTGGCATGTGGAGGCATGCGATCATGCAAAACATGCCTTTCGCTCACCGGCCCAGGGTGTTGTCCGGGCTTGAACACTGTGCAGCATTCATTATTGAGGTTCCATTGCCGCTAAGCGCGCCAAAAAGTGGAAGCCGTCTCAAGAGCACTGGAAACGCTTGCTGTATCTTGCTGTCAGATTTGTTGAAGGAATCAGTCTGGCAGATTCTTAGAAGGACGGTTTGTTGATATCTATGGACTGGATATGTTTTTTGTTTTTGTTGCCTTCCCATCTACAAACACATGGGGTATATGTCATACACACATAATCACACATATATGAGTATGACTCTGACTGTATATACACATGCACAGACCCTACATCCACCCATGTACGGACACATGCCCACCCATCACCCATGCAGACTGTCTCGTGGCTCAGCAACTTACTTCGCTTCACGGAAGGACTACCAGACATTGCTGTCCTTCGTTCGCCAGCCCTGGCAGTTTGCGGAGGTGCAGGTTCCATCAAGACCCAGCTTTTGCTTTGGTGTCCCTTGCCAATTATGTCTGCCAAGGCACACGTGCCAATTTGTTCTTTGTGTGCAATCAAGCCTCGCAGCCTCGCCCCAGTTCTGAGGTATCCGAGGGCACGGAGGATCATCCTATTGAATTGCAGCGATCCAAGACCGAACAGGACTTTTGTGCTTGTCGAGAGCATGCTACCATGCTTCACAGTTCTTGAATTGTCTCATGCTTGTCAGGACTTTGCTCGCAGGCTCCCACAAGTGCTGCAATCAAAGGAAGTGCAGGACGATATGTGCGAAGGACGCCCAAGATCATCTACGGTAACCTGAGTTTTTCAAGTGCGTTGCCCAAAGTGGCTTCGCTCGTGGAGCTCGCTGAGCATTGGGCTTTGCAGCGCAAATGCTGCTAACCCGACTTATTTATGCAGCGCGCTGCTGCCAAAGAGACCAAACCAGCCACAACCGTCCAAGCCCCAAACAGGCCATTTGCAACCAAGTGTTGGATAGTTGAAGCCTTTCTACTGTATTGACAACCATGCCCGTAAAACTGCACAGGCTTGTCAAGCCCTGACGAGGCAACTTGTTGAGTGCATGACCATAGCTAGGATTGGGGTTGGCTTCTGATATGTTTTGTTTGAGATGCACTTTGTGTCAGACTGCAAATCAAAATGACAAAGGAACGGACGCCAATCAAGAGCATGAGGTCAACAAGTATTTGCTGTTCCTCCGGATTGTCCTTGCAGAGATGTTTAAGGTCGGTTCGTTCTGGGAAAGCCAATCGTCAGAATGCTGGTATGTTTAGATGAAGGCCTATCGAACATATACACATATGCGTGGACATGGACATACAACGACATACATGTAGACATACAATCGCCATACACTATATATATATACACCTAGACTTTTGTTGCTATTTCTTATTGAAAAAGCAGTGAGCTGTTTATAAGTAAGAGCAATTAGGGCATGAGTGATGGTGGCCGACCATTTTGGGGTTCGCCTTTTTCCCGAGAGCGTCTGCGAAGGGTTCTTCGTAAAAAATCATCTGCAGAACTACGTCTCATCTACATCTTCACATCTTCACCTCTGCACATCCACATTCTCACCTGATCTCACCTGTATCTCTGCTCATCTTCACATCTACATTCACAACTGCACATCTACATCTCTGCTCATCTTCACATCCTTACATCTACATCTCACATCTGTACCTCTCATCTACATCTCACATCTTCACCTCTCGCTCTTCTTAACTTTCTCTCTTAAGGCCGGGGGCAGTACCGCCGGAGCACCACGAAACGCAACCCTCTGCGGAGATCGTGCGTGTCGAGCGCAAAAAATGCAGGGGAGAGTGCGATTTGTCCCGGTCGCGGGCAACCCTCTGCGGAGATCGTGCGTGTCGAGTGCGCGAAATGCAGGCGAGAGTGCGATTTGGGTTTGTCGCGGGCAACCCTCTGTGGAGATCGTGCGTGTCGAGGGCGCGAAATGCAGGCGAGAGTGCGATTTGTCCCGGTCGCGGGCAACCCTCTCCGGAGATCGTGCGTGTCGAGTGCGCGAAATGCAGGTGAGAGTGCGATTTGGTTTTGTCGCGGGCAACCCTCTGCGGGGATCGTGCGCGTCGAGCGCGCGAAATGCAGGCGAGAGTGCGATTTGTCCCATCGAGGCCCTGGAGGCCTTGAAGTACCTGGAGCTGTCAGGAGCTGTGTGCGTGGACATGTCCAAGCAGCCTGCGGGGCCGGTGCTTGCAAGTGCGCCTGCAACGGGTTGACCGCTTCAGGCGATAGATGTTTTGTGAAGAGATCTCGAAGACCCTGGACTGGTCACCGTACAAGAAGTGGATGAACACTGTGTGCCCAGTAGCGAGCAGACTGCCTTGAAGACGTGGACCCAGAACCCATGCGAATGTGCAGCAGGTGCAAATTCTTTGAGGGCAAAGATGCTGGAGTACCGCAGGAATGGGCCTTGCAAATTGAAGCAGGCAGCTCCTTGGAAATGTGGGCAAGGGGCAAAGATGTTAGGGCCAGCAAGGCCTTCATGGGCAGTTATCAAGGTCAATATCCCGCAGCGGCTTTGGACTTGTCACATCCCCGTCAAGCGCAAAGGTTGGGAAGATCGGGTGCGACAGTTGGCTGAAGCTCGTGTCCGTGACACAAGTCACAAGTCATTTTACGCTTCAGCAGGGTGCGCAAGCAGGCCACTGGTCAGCCAACAAGCCTCGCAATTTGGCCATCAATGGCCACTTCGCAAGAAGGATCGAAGCCTGTTCCGCTCGCGAAGAGATCGCCGAAAGGCAGCTGCCAGCTGTCCGGGCATGGAGGGCTGCTGGATCAAGCTCTCTCGTTGACGCAGCAAAGAAGCCTTGAAGCAAGACAAGCACCGATATGGAACTTTCCAGCGCATCGCCTTCTCCAGAGAGGTGATCATCTCGAATGCAGCTGGAAGACGCCCGGAATGCCAGTTATGTAGGGCATTCCGGGCACCGTCGTAGACATCGTGCGCAGGACGCCCGCTTTGGGCAAGTGTGCTGCCGGAAGCGCTGGCTGGAAAGAAAAAAGAGAGAGGAGGGGGGGCGAGAGAGAGAGAGAGAGAGAAGAGAGAGAGAGAGAGAGAGACTGAGAGAGAGAGGGAGAGAGAGAGAGAGAGCGTGCAAGTCTGGCTCTTGGAAGAGAGGGCCTTTGACTTGCTCCTGGCTTGTTTGTGGGCGCTGGTGTGAAATTGGGCGAAGAACCCTCTATACATCAGAGCGCTGGACGGAGTGACAGAAGAGCTAGAAGGATTGGAGACAGATGGCGACGCTGCAAACTATGTGGGCGCGGCCGGCGATCAAGCAGGCCCGGTTGATCCTCAACACTCAACGGCGCAATCTATGCGGAGCTTGGTGTGCGCAATGACATGAAGCTCAGCGCCGCGGACCACAGGGATGCGCGCAGCGTCTCATGCGGAGGACACGGTTGCGCGCACGAGGGTTCGAGTGTCCGAAGCAATTGACACTGCAGCAGAAGTTACAAGACGACAAGCTTTGGCAGAGTCAGGCGTGGCAATTTACCTGGCCAATTTACCTGGCTCGGACCAAGGTCAAGTGCCCCAGCGTAATCAGTGCGACGTTGCCCAACATCATAGCAATTCCTACACGTGCCCCCAAATATCATAGCGTTTCCTACGCGCGCCGCGCATTGATGTCAGGAGGTCTATGGACCTCTGCTTGGCTGAGCGCGCCACACTTGCTAAGAAATGGCGCTTGCGCCAGCAAACTAAAGTTGACCCTCCTACACCCTTTGAGGTCACCCTGGCTAATCTTTTTTTGCATTTTTGAAATTGTTTTGGTCGCAATAATGTATTCATATTCCAGAAAAATGGTCACAAATAAGATTTAAAGCGATTAGGAATTATTCGCATAAGAGTAAAAGTGACACAAATATGATTAAACATGATTTTGAACAAAATTTCCAACCAAGTAAAAAGTATGAGTGAACAGTGAACCAAACGTGTTTTCACGAGTAAGTCCACGAGTGGGGCCACGAGTGACGTTGCAGTGAGCTTGCAAACAAAGTGAAAGTTCAACATTTCCTTTTACGATATGTTGCGAGTCAAGCGACAAGTCAACTTAAATTACTATACGGAATGAAAGAAGTACTAAGTACAAACGGTTCCTTTACGATAGTCGACGAGGCCAGGAGCACTGTGCTGTTACTCGTTATACAATCCCTGACAGCGCAGTGCTCCTGGCCTCGTTGAAAGTTTTTGAAAGTAGCAAGTTTTGACTGAAGAGCTCTGTGCCTCTGTGCTGGCAGGGATTGTGACAAAGTAAGGTTTTTGAAACTAGTCAAGTATTGGCTGAAGGCATTGAGTAATCTTTTGAAATAAGTTTTGGCTGCGCTGGCAGGGATTGTAAGGTTTGTGAATAGTACTTGGACGCCCGTCGTGGTTGCTAAACCTCAGCTGTCTCATTTACTACATCTTTAGCCTACTTATAAGCACATTTAGCACTCGTTTGCGCCACTTAGCTAAACATGTTTATACCACTTCTGTAACCATGTTTAGTGCCTTTGTAACCATGATTAGATAAACGCGATAACCAGGACTAACCCTAAAAATATGAGCCCGCATATGGTCTCTTTTTGACATTCCGCGTCGCGTTTTTTGGCAAAAGCGCGAGCTCTGCGTGCGCCCTGCGCTATGCGAGCTCTTGCAAGAAGCCCTGCGAGTCCTGGCCGTGGCGGAGATTACCGGACACCGGCGCCACGTCGTGGAGGCAGGGCGCCACGTTTTGGAAAGCCGCGCTGATCAGAAGCAGGGCCTGCACTTGTGGCTCGCGTATTTTCTGACCATGCAGGGCCAGCAACGGCTCGCTTCAAGGTATATAGATCTTTCTCGGATCCACAAGGCACATCGACCAGGACCACGGTGATCACCTGGCAGAAACGAGCGATCGAACGATGGAACGACGAAACGAAATGACGAGAATCGATCGAACGGTGCGCTGCACAGAAAACATGAAGTTCCTGCGTGTAAAAAAGGAGGCCTGTCACGCAAGTGGGTTGCAAAACGTCAGGTTCCATGTCAAAAATGAAGCCTGTCATGCAACATGGGTGCAATCTTTTCAAGGGATCACGGTTGCCACGTCTCCACCGACATAAAACGGAATTGCCCTTTGAAGGCTTTCTGTCGGCACCAATTCTGGTGCCTCAGTCATTCGGAACTGATTGGGGCCTGCAGGCTTCCACTTGGAAACGACTGAGTGAAATGAAGCGCCACTGACTTCTGACGCAACCTGCAAATGGAACCAGATCTCAACCATGTGCGCGCTAGTCGGCACACAATCTCCACGCGACGTGTTCTCATAGTTGCAAAGGGCGTCGAAAGAAACAAACACTTCAAAGCTCGAGTCCAAAGTGTGGCCAAGGTTTCGTTGCAGCTCCATGGTCAACTCTGCAGAAGCTTTCAAGGGATTGTGAAGCACTACCCCAGACTTGCAGTCCCATTCGTTTGTCTCCAGCAGCTGCGCCAAGACCACCTCTTCTAAGATGCCCCTCTCCCACGACACTTTCCTGTTGGCGTTCGTGCTGTGATTGCCATGTCTTTTGAGCTGTCGGTGCTTCCTTTCATGCGCCCAACAACTCGTCAATTGGCCGTCTCGGGCCAGAAACGACGGCAAGTGAAGGCTATAGTGAGCCTTGGGTTGCATACACGCCGGTCCGTACGCGGCCAGGCGATCGCAAAGGTGACTCTCAATGCGTTGCCGCAACTTCTCAGCATTTCAAGTTTATATCTATAATATTTTGTTGCGTTTACTCCTTGTTTAAAACTCGGCATGACTTACAACGGTTTCGTTCCAAACGAGCAACTGTTTGTCAGATGCCCTGTCAAAGCGTGGCAACACAAGGAACACACCATACTTCTTTAGACTTCGAATGAAAGCTGAAACCGTTCCAAACGAGCAGCTGTCTGTCAGCTGCCCTGTCAAAGCAAACCCAATCCCAGTTTCACAACTTTTCTCCTTTCACAGTGAACCCCCTGCACACCCTTCAATCAATTATCAAGAAAATTGACACCAAACACATCTAAAAATAGTGGTCAAACGTTGAAGGAACCGTGTCAAGGGTCAACGGGCGAAATGCTCTCTGATCGGGTCCTCTGGAGAAGATCCAACACCGCAGCCAAACTGTAGTAAGACCTGATGGCCTTGCCTGCTTCTCCAACAGATGATGTTTCAGCTTCTCAACAGCCCTGATGCCACTCAAGCTTCTGGACGACATCTTCTTGGGCCATGGCAACGACGACACACCGATTCCATGCCCTTCTTTCACCTTGCTCAAAAGGAGGTGTCCTGAGACAAGGTATACATGCATCCAGTCGTAAGATGTCATCGATACAGGTCCAGGAATTGTTGCCATGAAGTTCTCATCGAAAAGTGCGCCTTCCTCGCAATATGTAAACCCCAAAGTCTTTTCAAGCTCATCGAAAGCGCCCTTCCTCAAGGTGGCCTTATCGGCTTTGAGTTTCCTGATCACCGCCGTGACTGATTCATCCGTGCGCAAGACACATTGGTTCAGGCTGCAAACAAAACTTGGCACCAGGAGCATTGCGGCGTATTGCGGCGTCCTGATCGAGCTTGGTTTGCAGCTGAGTTTTGCGGATTGAGATGGTCTTGAGATCCGTCACCTGGGTTTTTGAGCATTTGCGCAATCTCCTTCTCCGCGTCCGGATGGGCTGCGTCAAGCGGTTGACGACATCTTGAACTGCCTGTGGCAGAGCGGACATGTGAGTTTTGAGCAGATCTGTTGTTCTGGCAGAACACACAAATGAACAGTCCTGAGGAGCCCTTATTCGACCAGCGCTGCTTAAGCGCGGCCTCGTCCGCCAAGAGGAGCCCGACCTTGAAGAAGCCAAACTTACAAGGCCCATTCAGGGGCAGGCTCAGTCCAAGCCTTCCGTCAAACGGCGGTTTTGTGAACAACTCACAGATTTTTTTGAACAGTTGACTGTACTGTCCAGCAACCTTCTTGATGTGAGAGGCCCGACAAATCGAAAATTGAAACCACAACACGTCGCGGCCGAGCTGATTGCCGAAATCCATCAAAGACCAGTAGAAGGCAACCATCTTCCTGGAGTTGGTTGCCTTCAACTGGTCTCCAGGAAGGATCTCGTCGCAGAATGGATTCCCTGCAGAGTTGTTGGAGGACGCAAGCACACCCTCAAAGAACTCCCTAAAGGACTCATTCCTTTCCAATGTAGCGAAAAGCAAAGGCCAAGGCGAGATGCAAGGCAGCTCCAACGTTCCACCCTGTTCCTCAATGAGGCTCAGTGTGGATTGGAGAGGGCCTAAGGGTGTATCTCCTGGTAAAGCTTGCACTCTCGTCCTCTTCAGTGTCTGTCGACTGATGTGCTCGGGCAATCCGTGTTCACGTACTGACTTCAGAAGTGCGACCATTCCACTTTGGCTGACAAATGCATGAGAAGCAGAAGCCACATAAACATCGCGTGGTCCGCGAGAACTTGAGCTCATGGCTCTCGCAGTGCGAGTCAAAGGACCCTGCACTTGCACTCACGATTCACGAGCCGTGTTTCTGGTCTGGCCCTGTCGCTGAAATGTATGATGATATATGATATATGGTTGTTCCACAAACCTATGTGCTGGATTAGAGTTGCGCGTGCTATGTATGCAGTGCTTTGGCGCTATGCGTGCGATTCATGCGTGCGCACTGCTGCAGAAACATCAACCACTTAAGCAAAAATACTCAGTACAATTGTGCAATGCAACTATTCCTTCAGTGCAAAACTCCGTCAACACTTCAGCCTGACTAACTGAGATTGTTGCGTCTCGTTTAGCAATCAGTCGGTTGCGCACAAATCAGTGTATACAAGGAAACTATTCCTTCAGCGCAAGCCTCTGTCAACACTGCAGTCACCACCTGAGATGGTTGCACCGTGTTTAGCAATCAGGCGGCCCCCACCTGATTGGAGCATTGGACGTGTCCTCAATAAAGAACCTGTCAACAACCTTGATGCAACAACAGACAGAGACGGGTTCTGGCAGCTGGCGCAAAACAAACTTCTGAATGAGTTGATTGGCGTTTGCAGGGGACCACGTTTGCACAGGTGGAACTGATGATCAAAATGCAAAGGCAGGGTTGTGTGGGTTGTCAAAGGTATTGACACGGAATGTCTTCTTTAAGCGCGTGTTGAAACCCAATGCAAGACTCACAACGCAATGCAAGTACAGCAATCGTTAAAACCAAGTGCAGTCCCAATTTTCACTCAACGTCAGCTGGAGCTTCATCGATCAACTCCCGCTGCCGCTCATTCGACACAAAAACCTATTCATCAACTGTTCACTCAATGTCAGCTGGAGCTTCATCGATCAACTTCAGGGCTCGCTGCCACTCAGCACTGCAATTCTCTTCGTCAACGATCTTCACTTTCTTATCGCAACGGTCACTGCAGTTGAGGAAGACTCTGAACGCACCAGAGTTGCGGTGGATCTTGCCGTGCCGGTAGTAGGTCGTGCCACTCTTGGGCGCAGGCACAGGCGGTGGGGCTTCCTTTGACCAAACCTTTCTGTCAGCCCTGGCCTTTGCTTTGGCGCTGGGCTGAGAAACGTCTGCAGTCTTCTCTGTCTTTCTCTTGGTGGGAGCTGGCGCTGTCTCGGCCTCGCCCTTTTTCTTTTCATTCTGGGTCTTGGCTTTGGCGCCAGCTTTCCCCTTTGCTTTGGCCTGTCCCTTGGCCTTTGCATGAGGCTTTGATTCATTCTTTGCCTCTTTGACCTCTGCCTTTGCAGACTGCCTACGCGCAAGAGCTGCCTTTACCAAAGCACTTTGCTCTTCTGGCGAAGCCACCTTCGCCTCTGGAAGAATCAATTGCAGGTCCTGACCCTTGGCTTCGTCCATGGTGAATCGAAGAGGGCCTCTGCTTTGGTGGCGCTAGTGGGCGGCTCTGTGGACACTCTGTTCTGCGGTGGCGGTGTCGCCGCAGTGCCTGGTTTGTTGCTGAAGACCTGCAAGTTCTGCAGAAGGTTTGGAGAGGTTGAGCTTGACGAAGCAGTGCTCGACCCACCACCTTGCATTGAGTTAAACATCTGAAAGAGCTGGAACATCTGCATGGCATCGCAGCTGAACCCCATTGCGCTCGGCTCCGCTACTTTCTGGGCTGGCCGAGCTGGAACCAACTCTGTTCCAGGAGGTGAGTCATCCTTCGCAGCCTTTGAGGTCTTCCTCAAACACTGCAGCTTGCCCACCACGGGCGCAGTGAGCGTACACGGTGGGTCGTCCTCATCGTAGGCCACCTGCCTCAATGATGCAGAAGGCTCACATGGATACACCTCTATGTGTTCCATTGTCTTCTTGCCAGCCTTCCTTACTTTTGACCGCGTCAAACTCTTCAAGGTCTGGAGGAGCTCTATCGTCTGCTTGCCAGTGCCCAGTGCCACTCCCAGTTCGCCACTGACCCTGGGTGAGTTTAAATGTAACATTTAGAAAGGCAGGGCCTACAGTGCTCGCAGTTTTCAAAGCAGGGCATGCAATATACATCGCTGCTCGCAGTCTGTTCGAAATACAGCAGGGCCTACACATGGCTCGCACTTATGAACCCTTTACCAAACACAAAGCCAAGCAGCTTTAGGATGTGGCCGGCTGATGTCTCAGTCGGCAGGTCCAAGCCAATCCTCAGCTTGGCATAGTTGCTAATGCTGTTGTTTTCCAAGAGCTCCACATCCTTGACAGACAAGTACCGCGCAGCTTTGGAAGCACCACCACTGTGTGCTGCAACCCGCGCACCGATCGCCAGCACGGCCTTTGAAGTCCAGTCTGGAGACATCAGGCTGATACTTGATGCCGTGACCTTCTGAATCAGGCCGCTTGCTTCCCCCGGCGACATGGGAGGCAACAGCTCGCACCGCCGCAGCAAAGCAGCGCATTGCTGCTCCAGGACTGTCTTGAAGCAGTCCAAGCCCTTTTGGGCGCCGAGGAATGCGGCAGTCTTCAAACACAGTAGTTGAACAAAGTAGGAAACAAAGAGCTTCCACACGTCAGCAACTCCACTCTTTTTGTCACGATCGGACCATCGCATCTCAAAAACCGTTTTCAATGTTTTCACATCCAAGGCTTCTTTGCCGCAAGGCTTTGTGCTCTTGCCATGTCGACAGCGCCAAATGATCATAGGAAATCTGCTCGTCGACAGACTCACTTTTTCAAATAAAGGTTTCGCACTTTCATATTCGAGTTGAGCACCTTTTTGGTCCGCCAGACGAACTTGGACATGCTGACATCCCACGTGGACCGCACCTTTGGCTCCTTGAGTGCGGTTTGGAACCTGCTGTAGACCCTGGCCACGGTTTCTTCTGGATCGATCTCGCCAGAGCCAAGCCTGAGTGGTCCACAATTGCACCCTCTGGGACCTTTGGAATTTTATGGGGCCCAATTGAACATTATGGGACCTCTCAACTATCACGCAATATCGAAAATGGTACCATTTCTAAAGACTGTGAGAAACCAGGTCCCAGTCAATGCGTTGGTAAATGTATAGGCCATCATCCCATCTTGTTCCAACGTATCCAGTGTGGCTAGCGCGGGCTTCACGGGCTTACAGTAGATCCATATTGTGGCGGCTTTGCCACCGTTGTAGGTCGAAGTCATGATCATGCCGTGGGGCTCGCAGAGCTCATGCACAGTAAATGTGTAATTGACGTTGGGATGCATTTGAAGCATCAAGCTGGCGTCCACCTGCTTGTTTTCATAAGCCTTGCTAACCTTCTCACTCTGTTCGGGCCGAAAGCGGCGCCAGCCTCCGGGCACATCCCACCAGGCATCTGCCGAAGATCGGCGTTTGAGCGCCTTGTATTGCCACCGTCCCTCACTCAGGCCAAGTGCCATGGAGCAGCTCGCACTGGGATTAGGGAGGTCACAGATATTGAATGTTCAAAGCTGCTGGCGAGCCGTGTGCAAAGCCCTGCCTACAGCCCCCGCCAGCGAGTACAATAGACCCTGCTATAAGGTACGTATACACGAACCTGACATCACTAGACTGCGCAAGTTCCACAGTTGCGACTGCGCCAAATGAGCGCACCGCCTCAGTCAAATGCGGATGCGCGCGCAAGTCAAAAGAACTGCTCCGAGAGCCACACTCCCAGTCCAATCCCAGCTCAAGCACACCTGACACAGGCGTGGTTTGCAAAGCGAGGCTGACAGCATTGGTTCATCAGAGCATCGACAAAAGAAAACAGCTCAGACATACCCAAATGAACCTGTTGTGCGCAGCAGTTTACAGCACTAGCCTACACAGGCCTACACATGTAAGGCCAACGTTGCATCTTGTCCAACTGTATCTTGGTACGTCGTAGCGCTAGCGTTCACTCACTGTCGAAGCCGGCCCTCCAGCCTCCAAAGTGTGCAAAGGTCAGGCCTGGGCACGGTGCAGGAGCAACACATTGAACTCATTGAGGAAACTTAGTGACAACCCTCCAGTGCAAACTCTCGTGAAAACTCGTCACAGTTCGTTCAAAAAGGATGAAATTGCCATGTTGGAAACATCCACAACACAGGTCCCCTCCACGACGTACGTGCTGCAGTAACCTCCTTTTTTTTTACGCGCCACGCGCGGCAGGCATTGTGTGATCCAGTTGGAGGTTGGATGGCTCACTCAAAATTGGATGGCTCACTCAAAATGGACCTGAAACTAGGTGTTCTCAAAGTTTCATTAGAAACCTCTGGTGACCAACAGAATCCAAATTTTATCGTAGCGATAAATTTTGAACACTCTGGGTTCCCAATTTTTATTGGGGCGATAAATTTTGGGCAGTCCTGATGCAAAATTTATCGGGACGATAAATTTTGAACAATCCTGGATCCTAAAATTTATCGTAGCGATAAGTTTTGAACAGTTCTGAATTCCAAAACTTATCGTAGCGATAAATTTTGTATATCTTTAATTCACAAATTTATCGTACCGATAAAGTTTGGACACCCTGGATTCCACAAAATATCGGAGCGATAAAGTTGGGTCAGCCCTGATTCATTTATCGGAACGATAAATGTTGGTCAGTCCTGGATTCACGCAATTATTTTATCGATAAATGTTGGCCACCCTGGGTCCCCAACGATTGTCGTGGCGATTTGAGGACACGTGTACTGTGATGATTATGTTTTCAAACATGTCGATACCACTGAATCACCCTGATGTGAAATGCTGCTCAACCCACCTAGATACAAGTGCATACATGTGCGACCACGAACGTGAACCTTCAATCCAACCTCCCTGGCATGACACGTGGCCTGTGCTGCCACCACCGCTCTGTCTCACCTTCAGATCACCTATGCAGATGCGGTGTCCTTGAGGGGTTGTTTGAGCTATGGGGAATGGGTGTACCTCACCACGCGAGACAGTGGCAGGTCGAGAGCGGTGTTGCGCAGATGAGAAAAGGTGTGCGCAGTCCTTCAAGTCCAAGTCATTCAAACTGCACCACCCACCACCGAGACATCTGGGACTTGTACTGTTGGAGTTGGAGTTCATGGAGGGTTGGATGCACCAGTGGATGATGTGATGCGCATGGTCATTGCACATTCTGTTGGCTGCCTGGCATGGAGCTATTCCATGCTGTAGAGAAGTGCGAAACATTGTAACTTTAAATGGCGATGCGCCTCCAAGTCGCTCGTGCCAGGCAGCCATTCATATCATGTCATGATGTCACGCGCTGTGGTGGAAGGCGTATGGCCAAGCTCGAACACAAACTGCTGGAATGGCAAACAATTGTTTGTTGAACTATGTAGGGATCGAGCGCAATTTGATGGAATGGCCAACAGTTGTTTGTTGAACTATGTTGCACTAGTTTTCACCTCATCTTTTCACCTTTAGCCATCTAGCTGTCAGATGAGGCCTGGTGTTTGCCTTCCAAACCCTGCACCGCCGAAAGGGCAGCGCTCCAGCCATCATCGCCGCTCTTGTCCTTGCCCTTTGCTTTGCCGCCGCCCTGCTCCTGCTCCTTCTGCCGAGCCTGCCATCCTTTGCCCGGGGTGCGCTTGCGAGTGCGGCCGCTGCCATACCTGAGACGATCGAACGAAGATGACAGGGCCCTGATGAAAAGGCTCGTAGCTACAGGGCCTCCAGGCTCGTTGAACAGGTTAAACATCTATAGGTCGTTGAACTACGGCTCACCAATGGTGCGTGGCTGTTGAACAATGTGACAAACAGGCAAACAGTTGAAAAGGTTCGGACTAACGGCTCATTGAAGTTGCGGGGCTGTTGAACAATGTGACAAACAGTCAGTTGAAAGGTTCTATATACATTCCAGGGTACGGGTAGAAGTTGCCGGCCACATCACGGTATCCTCCTTCTACATATTCGCCCCCCCACTCATCTCGCTTGCCTTTGCCCTGGCCTTTGGCCTGGCGCCAGCCGTGCTGCGCCCAGTGTGGCTTTTGTTGCGCTGCTGCCACCCCCAGCCACGATGCTGCCAGCCACCATGCTGCCAGCCACCGTGCCACTGCCCTTTGCCACCGCGTCGCCATGGGGCGGTGTCATCATGGCGCTTCCAGCCATGATCCATCTCATCGGCCTCCACCTCCTGATCGTCTTCTTGATCCTCCTCCTCGCGGCTTTTGTGGCCGTCGTTCTCGAGGCCATCGCCGATCTCCTCCTCCGGCTCCACCACCTCCTCCGGCTCCACCACCTCCTCGGCCTTCACGGCCTCTTGGTTCTCTCCACCAGCGGATCCGGTGCTGCCGGCACCGCCTTCTCCTTCAGCGGCTTCACCAGGATCTTCAGGGCGTCGCCGGGCTTCTGGAAGTCCTTGAGCTCGTGCGGCTGCAGGTCGGCCTGATTGTCATCCACCTTCCTCTTCTGCTGAAGAACGCCACCTGCAGCGTCCGCGTGACGCTTCTTCACATTCTGGGTGGCTGCCATGGATCGCTCCGCCATGATCAGCTCAGATCGACTTGGGGTGTGCCGCCAAGTGTGGAATGTGTGGACATTGGAACTGTGATGAACTGTGGTTGAGGGAATTGTGATGAACTGTGAACGTTTGGATGCATCGTGAGTGGTGGCGTGAAGTTATAGTGGACCTGGCACTCGTGGGAATGTGTGAGTATATTAATTCTGGCGCAGTCGTTAATGAGGTATCCCATAAGGACATCGGGCATGTTGAACAGGAGTGGAGTATTTGGAGGCTAATCGTTGGAATCATTGGAGGTAACTGTGCACTGGTATAGGCTCATACACATCATACAATGGCACATGTATCACGTCGCACATGTATCATCACATGAACACATGAAAACATGCCATGCCAAGTTGGCCCATGCCAAACATGGCATCCGTCTTGAGCAGCCGTGCGATAAGGTTGATGCGCAACTGTCCCAATGTGCTCAAAGCTTTAATGAGTCTTCAAGTTTGGACCACAATCATTGACGCTCCAAAGATCGCTCCAACGTTTGAAAGCGTTCAATACCTACTCAAAATCAAGCAAGCTTTTCCCCTTCTGGTCGACATCTAAAACATCTAAAAATCAAGCAGTTGAGGGCCCCGACAGTTGCAGAACGACGCCAATGGTAGGTTACAACCTCACGGCGCGCACGGTGAACGACGCGGAATGCAAAGGTATACCTGTGCATGGCCAGTGATCTAACGTCTGCCTGCTTTAGTACCCAGTGCCACTCCCAGTTCGCCACTGACCGGGTGAGTTAGAACTTGATTACATTGACAGCAAATCAAACCTCAAAGCAGGGCCAACACAACAGTGCTCGCAATTTTCCTAGCAGGGCCATACATCAGTGCTCGCCACACTCGAGGCATCCATGCCCTTTCAAAAACCCACTCAAAGGCCTCTGTGAAACAGGCCTAACTACTGCTAACATCAAAATGATGGAGGCTGGGGACGACCTGAGTGCTGGGCTCTTGGGCAGAGTGGGCTCATCCTCATAGAGCTGGGTTTCAGGAAATGAATTCCTTTGTTTTTTCTCTGGTGACGGGCTCAAAGGCTTCCCGCGTCGAAGCTTCTTCTTTGGCGAGCACCGCTTCTTCCGCGCAGGAGCTTGTCCCTCACCCTTCTGAACCCACGCGCGCGTGTACGTGAGATTGTCATGGCTCAACTCCATCCACAGTGCCTTGGACTTCACCCCGAACAGCACCTTGACTTCGCGTGAAGGAAATGTTTCACCTTTGAACTCAAGCTCTGGGAGCCAAATCGTCGCGACAGGATCAACCAAGCACACATCTTCATCACGCACTCGTTTCTTGCGGCGTTTTGTCATTGCTGCCGCGTCATCCACCTCTGTTTCAGGCATCTCCATTTGTGCACTCACTGAGGCGACGCTGGCGGTCTTTCTCAGAGACAGCAGATCCTCAAACAGGGTGCTGTTGGCCGACCTGCCAACACCTCGAGACAAATCCATGGGCCTCTGCAGACAGAACTTGACAAAATGGCGGTCAAATTTGCTCAGCCTCACAAAATCCACTCCTCCCTGTGTGTCAATCTCAGGGTACCACTTCACTGTTCCTGATGTGAGGCACCATGTCGGCTTCGTGACAAAGAAAGCTGGATCCAAGGGATTCCCCTCAGTCTCCTCCACTTCAATCTCACTGTCTGCATCGTCGGCCATGGGCAGTCTAAGAGCTGCGCGCGAGTCGAGTGACTCGACCCTGCCAAGACGTGCGAGCTTGAGATACGACAAGCCCTGCAAATCAAGAAACTCTGCAACACACATTCCAAGGTTTAGGAAGCTTTAGCTTTGCGGTGACATCACAAGCAAGCAAGAACTCTTGTTTTACTGTATAAGATGACAAGCTCGCCCACCAACAGTTCTTGCAATCACACTGTCAATAATTACTGTCAAGAAATCATTGTTCACACTTCTTCATTTCTTCATTGGCCCTGTCTATCACACAAGGTTCCCGGCTCAAAGTCATGCGACCAACCAGCCTCCAATGACGCATACAGCAGTTTGTGCACCATGCAAACTGCAGTTTGGACTCAGCGTTGCAAAACAATGGACACACCAAACTTCTTTAGACCCCACATGAACATTTGAGTTTCAAACCCTCAAGGACTTTGGCATGCTGATTCTCCAATTCAATGAGGCGCCTTGCCACCTCACCCTTCAAACAAACCATACTGCGCGATTTCAGGATGTTTTTTGACTACTTTCCACTCTCCTCTCCTCTCAAAAAGGATCCGGTCGACAGCTCAAAGTATCCAGTAACACCCTCTGCGTCCAAAGACAATTTGACCTTCGAGCCCGTCACATTCTCAATTGTGGCCCTGACTTTGTCCTTCTTTCGAACAATCGAAGCGCCCTGGACAAAACCGTGTTGTCTCACCAGCACGGCCTCATCCTTCAGCTTCCCAAACTCATCGTACGCACGGAGCCTCAAGCTTTGACAAAGACTTGCGACGGCAGTTTCTATCAAATGAAACAGGAGCCTTCAGCTTTGACAAAGAGTTGTGACTGAACAATGCAAGGAATGCACTCTAATGACAGTGTTTTCATATTTGCTCACCAAAGGACACTGTTGTAAACACTTACGCGACGATCGTTTTGTTCCAATCATTCGACAAAAAATGCTAAATGAAACTCTTGCTGAAACTGTCCGGTCGGCGAAGCTGCTGAGGGACCCGCGCTTCCTGCAGGAGGTGCACTGGAACTGGTCTTCCTATGATCATCGAACTCGGTGGAAAGCCGCGTGCCGAGAAGCTCCTCAAGTTCATCCATCAACTCACACGCCACGGATTCTGGAGTAGCCTTGACCTTCTCCAAGGCTCGCAACACCAGAGAGTCTTGGAAGCTTCGTACTTTTCCTGTACATCAGTGCCCTTATCCTTGACATCAGCCTTCTTCAACATCTTCGAGATCTTGGTAGACATCTCTTCTGCGGTGGTGAGTTTCGGGCTGAAATCCTTCGACAGCATGCGCCGACAATCGCTGGCCTGCACCCTGTCTGATGCGTAGGCCAGAGCCAGCAGCGTATGCCGAAACAAAAGACCCTGCACCTTCCAATCTTTGGAGTTCCCACTCAAGGCCATGTAAAAGTCTGCGCCCAAAGATTTCTTTGAGCTCACACTCTTCTTGATTCTTTCCTCGACCTTTCCCAAGAGCTCCTTGTGCATGAATCTCAGGGGGAATTGGTACATGTATGGTGTGGCCTCGACGCAAGCCAGTTTGGTTCTGCAGATCTCCTTCCGAACCTGGCTCCACTCTGGAGGAGAGGTGGACCTGTCAATCAGGCTCTTCATGCGAAGCAAGATTTGCCATTCATGCTCTCCCCTTTGTAAATGGCCACTGGTGTTGGAAGCTGATTGGATCAATTGGGCCACGCCATCTATCTCCAGAGCTTCTCTCGCAATCACCCTCCAAACCATGCCCTCCTGCGCAGCCTTGAAAAACTGTGGGTCATGGCTCTTGGCCCTGGCCATAGAGAGCCTGCCGTCAAGCACCAGCGCACACTCTGTCCCAATGTGTGCAACTTCATGGGCCAAACATCGTAAGGCAGCATTCGTATGTGAGTTTGCCAACGATGCATACCGCATTTGGGTTGCTTGGACAGGCGGCACGAGGCCCCGAGAACTCGTCACCAAGGCTTCATTGAATCCTAGCACCATGGCATGATCTGGATCTGAAATTTCCCCACAAATTTTATTCGTCTCTCTCGAGTCCCACCCAACCTCCGACAAACCGTCCACAAGTGCATGGACGTCGTGGGGTGACAACCGGGTGGCGCCCCACTTCATCAGGTCTCAACTGTATGGTCCGGACCAGACCGTGCTTGGCCAGCGCATTCATGAGCTTGTGCATCGCTTGCACAAGTTGCCCATCTTGGGCCTGCGTGACACTGGCCTGGATCTCACTCAGTGCCTCCGTGCTCACAACCATGGTTCACACAATGAGCGTTCCTTGCAACTCTTTGATCCCAAAGCTATAAGTCGGCGAGCTGCAAACGCATGCCCTGCACTCACGCAAAGGTTGCGAATGTTTGTCCAACACCCTGCGTTCATTGTCTTCAACGTTTCCGTTCAAAATGAAACTGTTTGATGCCCTGTCAAGTGCAACCCAATCCACGTTTCAGGATGTTTTCTTTCAAAACTATAGGACTTCTTGCACGAACAAATGGTTTCGCAACTGTGGCAATCAAATGAGGACATGTGCAAAAAAAATTAGAAAATGACATCTTCCCTAAGACATTCTTCAAGCAAGTCAGGACAGAAAAGAATCAAGCAAGTTGGAAGGCGCGCCTCATCAATCTCGATGTCGCCAATGTTCACGAACCAGTGGGTGCATTGGGCCGGCGATCGGTGTGGAGTGCACGGTTTCATGACCTTGTATATTGTGCACGCTAGAAACACATTGTCAGAGACTTCAAAAATTGAATATGTGTGTCAGAGACTTCAAAAATTGAATATGTGTGTCCCAACATTTCCCTACTGCTAGCAACCCGAAACCTAACTGTACAAAGGTACAGCTCCCCTTTCCATGGAATGAAGCAATCATGCAACCGATCCAGCTTGATATGTTTATGATCGAGCACGGCCCGGAAATTGAAAAAACCGATCGCGCGCGCCGACAAACACTTTCCACGGCCAGCAAAATCCAAAAAAAGCGATCCCACGGACAAAAAAAACACAATTTTGGCACGGTTATAAACCTACTTATGAGTAGGCCAGAGTCGTTTATCTTTGTTGTGTAAACAAGACAGTCACGTTTAGCTAAGTGTGCTAAACAAGCCAACGCGATTAGCCCACTTCAAGTGAAATAGGCTAAACGCTATTAAAAAAGTATTTTCCATCTAATAAATATTTAGCAGGTTTGCCAACCATTTATCAAAAACCTAACTTTTTTAGTAAACAGGACAGTGTGGTTGGGCATCTTAACCATGTTTATAAATCTGATAACCCATGGTTGCCTCAATTGTAACCATGGTTCCGGCGTCTATGTAAACAGGTTCAATCGAGACAGAGGCTTAGCAACCACGACGGGCATCCAAGTAACTAGTAATTTTTTGCTGAGCACTGTGCTGGCAGGGATTGCTACTGTAAGAATATTGAATCTAGTCAAATTTTTGCTGAAGAGACTGGAACCGCAACAAGTAAGTTTCTTGTCTCCCAGGTCTGTCACTGCTGGTGTCCGCCCTTTTTCGGTGACCATGTAG
>CAXAMN010022417.1:440327-450701 GCA_963970005.1 Durusdinium trenchii | reverse complement strand
GGTTGCGCGGGAACAGGTCAAATCGCACTCTCGCCTGCATTTCGCGCGCTCGACGCGCACGATCTCCGCAGAGGGTTGCGCGCGCGCCGGTCAAATCGCACTCTCGCCTGCATTTCGCGCACTCGACGCGTGCGATCTCCGCAGGGGGTTGCGCGCGCGCCGGACAAATCGCACTCTCGCCTGCATTTCGCGCACTCGACGCGCGGAGATCGCAGAGGGTTGCGCGCGCGCCGGACAAATCGCACTCTCGCCTGCATTTCGCGCACTCGACGCGCGCGATCTCCGCAGAGGGTTGCGCGCGCATCCGACAAATCGCGCTCTCGCCTGCATTTCGCGCGCTCGACACGCGCGATCTCCGCAGAGGGTTGCATTTTCAGTTGACGCTGTTCGTCCCACCCTCCGCCTTTAAGAGAGACAATTATAAAGTGGGGAAATGCTTTTCATTAGGACATCTCCCGTGCAAGTTTTTTCCATACATGCATACTCAATGCATACTTTGCACATTTCCTTTTGCACTTGGATACTTGCCGTTGGATGCTTTCACTCTTCCACTTACACTGGGGTACGTATAGAAGTGTAAGTGTTCATGTTCATGTTCATGTTCAAGTGTAAGTGTGAAAGCGTAAGCGTTCAAGTGTGTCGAAATGTCAGTGTTCAAGTGCAAGTGTGGAAGTGTCAGTCTGTGAGTGTAAGTGTAGAAGTGTCAGTGTTCAAGAGATTTTCCGGAGGAACCCTTCGCAATGCTTTCGGGAATGATAATCTGCAGAGATCTAGAGAGAATCTTTTATAACAAAAAGGCGTCTATATAAAATCTTTCCAAATCTAAACATAATTATAAGCAGAGATCTAGAGGACAATTGTTAAGATAAACACTTTTATGGCCTAGTTACTTCTTTCCTACTCATCTTGTTCAAAACCATCTGAATGACTGCTTGCTGCTTCCAAAACAATAAAATGACACTGATTCAGGAATACCTAATATATTTGTTCATATAGAGAGAGCAGGAATCGATTATGTATGTGTTTATATGGAAAGGGGCTGCCACTGAAGCATTTACCTAAAATTTTGGGACAACCAAAACCCAGGCCCCATGACCACCCGCTCTCCTCACAAGAGTGTCCCACAAGAGTGTCCGACAAGAGTGTCCCATAAGAGTTACCCACAAGAGTGTCCTACAAGAGTGTCCCGTAAGAGTGTCCCACAAGAGTGTCCTACAAGAGTGTCCCACAAGAGTGTCCTATAAGATCAGTGATGGTATTTAGCCTACAGAATGGTGGGGGTTAACCCTCCTACAGAATGCACATTTAGTAGTAAAGGGGTTTGGACGCACGACCCCTGTGGTTGGGATGCCAGCATTCTGTAGGCAGCAAGAGGGTTGGGTGTACTTATTTAGTAGGGAAAAGAGAATGCACGATTTGTGGGTTGGGTGTACTTATTTGGTAGGGGAGGTCCTTCATTTTGTAGGGAATCATAATGGATGGATATGGGTGTCTGAACTGTCTCTCCCTGTGTCTCTTCCCTTAACGGGGGAGTCCCACCGAATCAGACCGCCTTCGGGACACACTCCGTCGATGAATCCGAACAGGTTTCCCGGTTTCGATGCCGTTCGCTCCGCCGCCGGTCAACTTTCGGGTCACCTCTTCGGACCCCCCATGACTCCCCTCACCTGTTCGGACGTTCGGACTCGGTGGGCCTCCCACCGTTAAGGGAAGAGACAGGGGGAGAGGAGAAAAAGTGTAAAAAGTAGCTAGTTAATTTCTAATTTTTTGCTATTTTCCTGGTCAAATTCCTTCAGTTCCTATCCTCCCTTGATGTTTCAAGAGTTTTGAGGCCATTTCTTGAAATTTATGTTTTTTTTTGGAAAAATGATGAAAATTCCATAATGTCTAGACAGTTTCCTGGTCAAACTCACTACCGAATGAGTAGGCCCTTCCAGACCGCGCCCCATTTTGTAGCAATGACCTTGGCCCCCTCCATTTTGTATAATTGGCCTATCCCCTCCCTACAAAATGAGTCCATTTTTTTGGAGTCACTTTGTAGGGATGGGACGTTGGTCGCTGACATTTTGTAGTGATTTTTACTACCAAATAGGGACCCCGACCCCTCACCCTAAATATCAACGGGGATCCTATAAGAGTGTCCCACAAGAGTTTCCTACACGAGTGACCCACAAGAGTGTCCTAAAAGAGTGCCCCGCCAGAGTTTCCTACAAAAGCGACCCACAAGAGTGTCCTACAAGAGTGTTCCACAAGAGTGTCCTACAAGAGTGTCCCACAAGAGTGTCCCACAAGACTGTTCCATAAGAGTGTCCCACAAGAGCGTCCCAGAAGAGTGTCCCACAAGAGTGTCCCACAAGAGTGTCCCGTAAGAGTGTCCCACAAGAGTTTCCTACAAGAGTGACCCACAAGAGTGTCCCACAAGAGTGTCCCACAAGAGTGTCCCATAAGAATGTCCCACAAGAGTGTCCCACAAGAGTGTCCTACAAGAGTGTCATTTGGACATATGTAGCTTTTTGAACGTGTTTGCATTCGGGTTCGTGGGCTCCATATTGTTTTTTGCTTTGCTTTCAAGCTCTCACAGATCCTTCAGAACTGAGGTCATCTTGACGCTTTTGGAGCCCCTCATTAGCCTTTCAGAAACATCGTACGTTGAAGGACTTGCTCAAATCTCAGGAATTATGCGCTGTTGGAGCTGTCGTGTGAAGCTTGTGTGGTGTGTCGGGGTGAATGAGGTTCGCGGAATCCATGAGACTGTCTTCAAAAAGTCTGGCACTTTGAGATCTTTCAGCTGGGTTGAAGCACACAACTGTGAATTGCTTTTGTTGAACAAGAATACAAAGGTACCTTGCTCAAACTTGCCCAGGGTTCCGTGGGAGCTGCTGGACAGTTTGATCAAGAGATTGTCCTGACCTTTGCCAGCGAAGACAATTTCTTTCTAACTGTAACTTTATACTCATAATATATAACTTCATCTCATTCCATGTCGTTCCAGTCGTTCCACTTCGCAGCCTCAGAAGGGTCTCATATAGTGACTCACCTTGGAACATGGTTTGTTTGTGTCGGAAGTTGGGTGAGACTGACTCATTTACAGTCAGGCTGGAAGCTGCTGCCCGAACAGACATCCTCCAGCAAAATCGAGAAGTCTCCCGGCATTGGTTCAACATCGCTCCGTATCTTTGAGCCCGATGCATTGGCACTCAGGTGCTATATGAGACAGTTGACGAATTGGAAAGACGAGCAAGGCACACCATATTGATTGGATTCTTGGGTCTTGATCACTGTTCAGTGGGTCGTTCGTGGTCCACCAAATAATTTTGAGTGCCGTCGCACCTTGAAGCTCTACTACAACGCATGTTTGATGATCACAAACCACCAGAGCAGTTCAAGCCAGCTTGCAGGGGTCCTCCTCCCAGTGTGCTGCTTTTCAACGAGGTGCCTGCCGAAATTGTGCAGTAGAATCCAAGCGCTGAGACACCGTTGTCCTTGTCATATTGAGACAATTTACATTTTAAAACCATCATGAAACACAATTGTTACTATCTCTTTCTTGCCAACAGCTGGCTTGTGTCTGGAAAGATAGAGTTTGGTCTTGCTCTTCAGCAGGATATCTCCGACAAAGCAGACGCAGTTCCAAAGGAGGGGACAGATCCAGAGGGATTAGTTGAGTTCAGATAACAATTTTGCAGGGGAAAAGAGCAACAACGAAGGGGAAAAGCAAAAAGGGGTCAAAGACAAAGGTGGCCAAGGCTGGACGATGAGGAAGATTAATAATATCTGAAGATCTGGACGCAAAAGAACAACACAAATTTACTTCGACTTTTCATTTTTTCATCTTCTTTCCTTGAAGGCAAAGAATGCAAAGAGAGTCAGCCAGGTTTCTCCATTGATGCTTCCTAAGGCAATTGTTTTCACCGATTTCACATGATGTCCGCTTGCTTTCGATTTGATTTGACACTTGCAGGCAGCAGAGCCACAATTGCCAAAGACAGAGCTGACCGGTAAGAGGACTTGTCACTGCCTTCATGTAGGAGCATTATACACTTAATGAACATTCTGAATATTTACACCCTGCGGGTTGTTCCGCCGGCCTTTTCAGCCAATGGTCCCAAGATGCGGATTACCTTTTGCGTCAAGAGGAAAGACTACAAGAGAGCAGAAAAAGTAACAGCGTCATCCAGAACACAGCTGGAGCAACAGAGGAGCCTACATGAAATGACGTGCATTATGATACAATAAGAGAACAGGGAGATGAAATTGGGGGATGCAAAGTATAGCCTGCCAAGCAAGAAGACAAATTATATGACATGTGACACAATGAGCAAAGTAGACCGTGCGAAGCAGCAAACGTACATAGTACATAGCACTCCGTCAGACATGATACAAGAGAGTAATGAGGACATGTGTGGCATGGGGATTTCCAAGCAGTCTGAGTCTGCAAAAAAGGATAGATACGTGAGTGCAGGTGCAAAACCTGAGAAAACGCGTGCAAAGCAGAAGCGCAGTGCATGGACAACGACAAGAGAAGAACGACGATAAGAAGGAAGCGCACACAACCTTTCACTTTAGCTATGATATATGTGAGCTACATACGGGGGGGAGAGGGGGGGAGGGGGGGGGTCAAGTTAGGCAAGGCAAAAACTTGCTCCAGAGACACTTTTCTTATTACATATAGATTCAACATAACTTAGGCTACATACAAGCCACATTGATAAAACACACCGGCGCCCAAGGGCCGGCGGATTCTCGTCGAGCAGCAACAGACATGTTGGAAAGACAAGTCATTGTCCATCCCTGGTATGCAGCTGCAGTAGGGAGTCTAAAGGCCTTTGGCCGAAGGCCGCAGGCTTTTGCATTATTCCAAAACTATATTTAGCAACATAGACAATTACTGTAAACTACAAGTCTTCAGAGTCTTGAAGGCTTTGAATATTGTTGAAGTCACAACAAAGCAACATGGGCTGAACAAGATTTGTTTCAGACAAATGACCCAGCATCGTCTTGGAATAAAGCACATGTTGTCTCAACGTGTGAGCTTTGAGAGCGCACGTTGTCAAAACTGTTATCCTTTGGAGCAAGCTGTGCCACGTTGGCACGCGGCTGTGCAGGCGCGTCATTATGCATCGCCGCGCACCATTCAAAACCAATCGCATCGCTGATTGTTTGTTCCAAGTTCGTTTACGGAATTGTCACAAGCGTATCAAACACCACCGAGCCACAATTCTCTGCGCAGCGCAAGGCATGTGTTTGGACACGCAGCGCTGAGGTGTCAAATAACGGGAGAAGTTTAGGATATGATAGGAGGGGCGAAGACCACCATATCAAGAAACCTCGATAGGGTTCATCTTATGGGGCCCCGTCAAGGAGACCTTGCCAAGCAACCCCTATTCGTTTACAGGGTGGGTAGGCAAAGCAAGGGCCAAGTCTGCTGGTGTGTGTGTGTGTCAGACTTCTGTAGTGTCAAGCCAAAATGTACAGAGCAATTCATTCCTCAACTGCTACCGCATTCAGTTCGAGAACTTGCCTTCCATACCCAGCTCAGTCTAGGTGCGGCCATGCTTACCCATCCCACAGACCCACCTAAACTGGCCTACCTGCGCAAGAAACTAGTCAATAGTCATGAAACCGCGTCAAACTGCAGAAACTGAAATTGCAAAAACACCCACCCGGAAGCCGAGGGGTAAAAACACCGCGGGCAGAGACTTCCAGCCGCACTTCCGTCGCTTCGGCGACGGGGTCGCGAAGCGCAGCTATCAATGACAGGAACATGACAAAGAAAAACAAAGACTCAAGACTCAAGACAAACCAAAAAGATCCAAAAAGCGCGGATGAACTCAGGTACGTGGCCATCAACAAACTGCTTCCAAACCGATCCCCAACTACGACCGACCCAACCCTTCAAAATGCTCAAGAGAGTCAAAGTCGAACGTACCCAGACACATGTTGGTCTAAGAAGCTCTAGGATTTTTTGCGGTCGACAACTGATTCAAGATACCAAGAGTCAAAAGTAAAAGTTCAAGAAGGGAGAAGGGAAGCAAAAGAATCCGTCAGGATGAGACAGATCTGAACGTAATCGAAGTGTCGGCTCCTGAAGTCCGCAACGATCTTTCCTCACACACAACGAAGTAGGTCGTAGCTCGGACCGCGCTCAAGGGCCCTTGAGCCAAAATGGCCGTGCGGAAAGTGAAATTCCTATGCATTCAAATGTAATATGAAGCTTCTATAGGATCTATAGGGCTTCTCTTCAGATCAGAAATGTTCAGAACATTTATGTTATTAAAATTTTATATATTTTCCTACTGACTGCATTCATCAAGCAAAAACGGAAGGTCCACAAGCAAATCTACACTGATGTTGTCAGTAACCCCCTTCGGGAAGGGGACATCTGAAAGATCTTCTTCTTTTAAGTGTCTCTCTTGGAAAAAATATACATTTTTGGATTCTGGACAACAAAAAATAAGACGTCCTACGGTAACGCTTTTTAAATATATGGTGGCCTGGCCAGAGCAATCGGCCCCGGAGGTAGTCTAAAATACCTGTTCCCACCGTGTATTTAAAGGGTCTGGCCGGGCCCCGTATATTTAAAATGTAGACGGATCCCTGTTGACATTTCTTCTACATGTTGTAACGAGGCAGTTTTTGGCACCTACAGAACCCGATTTTTTGAGAAACAACTTTGCTTTCTGCCAGGTCGATCTAGCTTTTCAAACCCTCTCACAGGAAGTAGAACTCATCAAGGACTAGGACTCTTACTACGTTCAGGGCTGCAGGCTGTATGGGGAGGTGCCACACCACCAAATCAAAACCACCAGGGCCGCCTGGACACCAAGACCACCTGGACCACCAGGACCACCTAGACCACCAAGATCGCCTGACCGTATATTTAAATCGTATGCTGTATACTCATTCCGTATGTTTAAAGGGTCTGGCCGGGCTGGCAAAAACCTTGCCGGAGGTAGTCTAAAATACCTGTTGTTTTAGAAAATCGTATATTTAAAAGCGATGCCGTATAATCTAAGTGTCTTACTTTAGACATGTCATCATGTCATCGTCTATGTCTAAGAGAAGATTTTTTTGCAACTTCGTTCATAGAAAACCGTCAGACCTGGTAGGTTCGATCTCGGGTACAAGAAGGCACCTTGGTTTGATCTTAGTGATCTTAGTGACTGTGAACCTTGAACGAACAATCTGGCGCCGAATTCATTTCTGCCAATTGAACTCATCGCGGTGTTGTGTTGCCGCTTGGCCCTTCCGCTTCGCCACGTCGACGCCGGGCAGACTAGACTCCTCTGAGAAGTCCACTGAGCAGCCAGGAGCCCCTAGTAGCTTCTTGCTCCTAGTAGCGATGCCCTTTGCTCCTAGTAGCTTCTTGTTACTAGTAGCGTCCTTGCTCCTCCTGTTTTCTTTTTCTATGTTTTGTTCCTGTTGTCTTCTTGTCCGGTTGTATTGCCTGTCCTCTTGTTCTCCTTCTGCTGGTGTCCAGCTTGGCCGCGCCAGTGAACCCTATGTCCGCCTGTCATCCTTCTTGTCCACCTGTTGTCCTCTTCTTGTTCTGCTTCCAGCCGGGCGCTGCCGCGAGCCCGTCTCCACCTTGTCCTTTTGTTGTATGTTTTTTGTATCTTTTTGCCCTTTGTTTTTTCCTCCTCTTGTCCTTCTCTTCTCCTCTTGTTGTCCTCTTCCTGTCCTCCCTTTGTCCTCTTCTTGTCCCCTTGTTGTCCTTCTGCTCTTGTCTGGATGACAGCGTGGCAGTATGCAGACATGACAGCGTGAAAGCGGGCGCGCGCAGCACCCCCAATCCTGAAGGGTCATCAAAGGGTTCAACAACGTGAGAAAACAATTGCGCGCGCACAAGTCCTGTTTTGCACCTAGTGGGAAAGTGCCAGCCAGCAAGCGGGAAGACGGCAGTAGCGGAGCATGGCCATGTGGCAGCATGTCAGCGTGTATATTAACATGACAACGCGCAAGCGTACGCTACAAAGAAGTGAAGCACTAGCAAGACAACTCCGGAAAGCAATCCCAGAAGCCGATGTCTTCTTTGCGGTTCTCTCGCAGGAAAAAAGAAGCTGGCCACAGTGGCAGGCTGCGCCGGCGGATGTCCTCTTCTTCTCCTTTTGTCGCAATCTTTCCGGTCCTGTCCTCCTCATGTTCTGCTAGTCTCCGGTCGCGCTCATCCCCTCTTGTCCTCTCTTCGTTTTTACGTTGCTTTCCGAGGCGGGGGCTGGGGCTGCGGCTGCCCACCGCAACAACAACAATAATTCTTCCCGACTATATAAGCTGTTTGGGGTCTACTAGTACGCTAATATAGTCGAGGACATGCAGTTGGACAAGAAACATGCCGCCTCTCCCGTTTTCCTCTCACTCCTCTCATCAGTAAAAGAAGCGACGCAAATAGGATCAAATAGGCTAAGCTTGTATCAGCCATTTGGCAGTTTGAGGCAAGTCAGGCGGTACTGCCTGGTAGATTCAAAGCAATGATTCAAAATTCGCTTGAAATGTTCACAGGTTAGACTGTTAGACCTTGGAGGCCAAAAGTCAGCAGGTGGATCCTGGTGAATTTAAACAACTGTTCCAACGATTATTGAACTTGAACCGGCGACATATCATGAGGCAGGCCTCCTTCCAAAAGGATATGGGTTTTCACCTGGTGTAATCCTCAGCTGGCCAAAGTTGACTTCTGGACTAAACGAACACCAATTCCAAATTTGATTTTTTGTAAGCTTTTGTTCAGCCATGGATCTCTATAGTTGGAGATGTGGCTTCAAAATGCCCATACATTGGAAGCAACCCAGGGATGAGGAGCATTCTTCACTGGCCTTTTCAGAGGATGTCAGACCAGGAAACTCTCAGCGCAAAGTGCTGCCAATGAACCACCAGTATTCACGTCCAACGATTGGCTCACTGGATTCTTGGGCCTTGGAGCAACATAGGTCAAGCAAGGTTTCCTTCGGGCACCAGCCCAGCATCAACACCAAATCAGTCCAGGCACAGACACACAAAGTCTCCATTGTACTCTCATACCTGGGCTGTATGAGTACAGTATACACCGCAAGGCTACCATCATGGCGACTCACCAAGTTTACACCAATTACAAGCTTGCAACTTGACAGGCAAGGAACAGCCAGAAGTTTGCCCCTCAAGCTCAATAGTTGGTGCCACATCATACCTCACTATGTCGGTTCAAAATGCGAACATGCCTCACCACTCCTCTCACCAGTAATCAGTAATCTCTCATGTGCATAAAGCTATCATTTTTGCGTGTGAGATAAGACACTGCGAGGAAGAAGCTGCAGCTCTACTTTTTAGCCTTTCTAAACAACAGGCAAAACAGAAAAGGGAACACCATTTCCACAGGAAAGCAAACATTTCTCCGCTCATCAGTAAGTGAACAAGTGTGTGAGCTATTGCAAGAACCAGGGGCTCTGGTGGGCTGTTGTTTGAAGGAGGTGGTGGCCTGAACAAGCAAGAAACGAAAACGACGAGCACATTCCCTCTTCTCTCAACACTTGGTCTCTCACCAAGTTGCAGCCTCAGCAGAGAGATGCTGGCTGCCTGCTTTCTGCGCGCAGGGTTTACAAAAGGGGAGACGCGTCAAAAAAAATAAATGCATCAAAAACATTAAATACAAATGCGTCAAAAAAAGAAAAGAAACAAAGAAAGGCAAGAAGGGGAAGGAAGGAAGGAAGGAAGGTACGAAGCCAGGACGGAAGGAAGGTACGAAGCCAGGACGGAAGGAAGGAAGGAAGGAAGGAAGGTACGAAGCCAGGAAGCAAGGAAGGTACGAAGCCAGGAAGCCAGGAAGGGAAGGAAGGAAGGAAGGAAGCCAGGAAGGAAGGAAGGAAGGAAGCAAGGAAGCAAGGAAGATGGAAGGAAGGTCTTTCGGTGGCTCTTGGGTTTTGGTGTCTTTTGCCGTTGGTTTTCGATAGCTTTTGTAGGTGGCCAGCTTGCGGAGCTGTGCTGCCTGCAATGGCAAGTGTTGTCATGTATTCTATTTTAATGCATTTTTTTGATGCATCTCCCGCAAACACACACAACAACAAGGACCACTTTTGAACTCCTGTTGTATCCCCCATCTGGCCAGCTACTCAGCGAGCCAGCTTACGGACCTGTGCTGCCTGCAGCGCCCAGGAAAGCTGCAAGTTGACTCGCCCTTTGTTGCGCCGCCCGAGGGTAAAATTTGGAGAAGGATGTTGCCATTTTCAACTTGACTCACCCTTTTGTGGGCAGGGCAAAATGCAGAAAAGGAAGAGGTCTTTCCAAGTTGACTCATCCTTTTGTGGCCAATGCAGGGGCAAAATTTAGAGAGGGAAGCGGCCATGCCAAGTTGACTCACCCTTTTGTGGGCCATGCAGGGGTAAAATTTAGAGAAGGATGTTGCCA